>WQNJ02000201.1:0-81608 GCA_016584745.2 Phylloscopus trochilus trochilus
CTCCCACTCACAATTCCCATTTCCCGGTCACAATTCCCAGAATTCCCACTCAGAATTCCCTCTCAGCATTCCCAGAATTCCCTGTCAGCATTCCCAGCATTCCCATTGTGCATTCCTGGTCGCTCTCTCACCGCCGGCCCCCTCGGCCACGCTGATCCGGATCCGTTTCCCGTTCAGCAGCACCGGCGCCGTCTCCCCGAACTTGACGGCGGCGAGCACGGCCTCGCGGTAATTCATCTCCAGGTACGCCTGGGGAACATTGCAGAGGGAATGGGGAAAATTCCAGAAAAAAATGGGGAAAAATTCCAGGGAAATGGGGAAAAATTCCAGAAGAAATTGGGGAAAAATTCCAGGGAAAAGGGGGAAAAATTCCAGGGGAAATGAGGGAAAAATTCCCAAGGAAATTGGGGAAAAATTCCAGGGAAATGGAAAAATTCCAGGGGAAAAGGGGGAAAAAATTTTGGGGGAAATGGAGGAAAAATTTTGGGGGATTTTGGGGGGCGCTGACCTCGTTCTTGGAGTACAGCACGATGAGGTCGCTGCCCTTGCCGAAGGGCCGGGATTTTGGGGAATTTCTGGGATTTTTGGGGGGATTTTTGGAGGAATTTTGTGGATTTTTTGGGGGGGATTTTTGGGGGGAATCCCGGGGATTTTGGGGGATTCTTCGCAGGTAATTCCAGGGATTTTTTGGAGGATTTTTGGGGGATTTTTGGGGCTATTTTTGTGATATTTTTGGGATATTTTGGGGCACTGACCTCGTTCCTGGAGCGCAGCACGATGAGGTCGCTGACCTTGCCGAAGGGCTGGGGATTTCTTGGGGGGATTTTAGGGGGATTTTGTGGATTTTTGGGAGGAATTCTGGGAGAATCTCAGGGATTTTTGGGGATATTTTGGGGATATTTTGTGGATTTTTTGGGGGATATTTTGGGATATTTCTGGGATATTTCTGGGGATTTTTTGGTGGATTTTTGGGGGGGATTTTTTTGGGGAATTTGGTGGATTTTTGGGGGGATTTTTGGGAATTTCTGGGGATTTTTGGGGGGATTTTTGTGGATTTTTTGGGGATATTTTTGGGGATATTTTGGGGACGTTTTTCAGGTTGCTGACCTCGTTCCTGGAGCGCAGGACGATGAGGTCGCTGACCTTGCCGAAGGAATTTTTGGGGGGATTTTTTGGAGGATTTTTGGGGGATTTTTGAGGGATTTTTTGAGGGTAATTCCAGGGATTTTTGGGCAATTTTGGGGGGATATTTTTGGGCAATTTTTGGGGATATTTTTGGGATATTTCTGGGTTGCTGACCTCGTTCTGGGAGCGCAGGACGATGAGGTCACTGACCTTGCCGAAGGGCCGGGATTTTTTGGGGGATTTTTGGTGGAATTTTATGGATTTTTGGGAGGAATTCTGGGGATTTTTGGGGGGGATTTTGTGGATTTTTGGGAGATTTTTTGGGGGAATTTTGGGGATTTTTTGGGGAATTTTCTGGGGGATTTTTGGGGAATTTTCTGGGGGATTTTTGGTGGGAATTTTTGGAGGGATTTTGGGGATATTTTTGGGATATTTTGGGGATATTTTGGGGATATTTTTGGGATATTTTGGGGCACTGACCTCGTTGCGGGAGCGCAGCACGATGAGGTCGCTGACCCTTGCCGAAGGGCCGGGATTTTTGGGGGGAATTTTGTGGATTTTTTGGGGGGATTTTGGGGGATTTGGGGGGAATTTTGTGAAGGATTCTTGGGGGGATTTTTGGGGGATTTTTGGGGGGATTTTGTGGATTTTCTGGGGGGATTTTTGAAAATTTCTGGGGATTTTTTGGGGGAATTTTGTGGATTTTTTGGGGGATTTTTGGGGGATTTTTTGAGGGTAATTCCAGGGATTTTTGGGCAATTTTTGGGGGGTATTTTTGGGCTATTTTTGGGATATTTTTGGGTTGCTGACCTCGTTCCTGGAGCGCAACACGATGAGGTCGCTGACCTTGCCGAAGGGCCGGGATTTTTTGTGGATTTTGGGGGAGGGATTCTGGGAATTTTTGGGGGGATTTTTGTGGATTTTTGAGGGATTTTTTTGGGGGATTTTGGGATATTTTTGGGATACTTTGGGGATATTTTGGGGCTATTTTGGGCTATTTTTGGGGGATATTTTTGGGTTGCTGACCTCGTTCCTGGAGCGCAGCACGATGAGGTCGCTGACCTTGCCGAAGGGATTTTTGGGGGGATTTTTGGGATATTTTTGGGATATTTTTGGGATATTTTAGGGATGCTGACCTCGTTCCTGGAGCGCAGCATGATGAGGTCGCTGGACCTTGCCGAAGGGCCTGGGAATTTTGGGGGGATTTTTTGGGGGGAATTTTGTGGATTTTTGGTGGGATTTTTGGGGGGATCCCAGGGATTTTTGGGGGCTATTTTGGGGATATTTTTTGGGATATTTTGGGGGCACTGACCTCATTCCTGGAGCGCAGCACGATGAGGTCGCTGACCTTGCCGAAGGGCTGCACCAGCCGTTTGATGTCGTGGTCGCTGTAGCCGCAGTCGGGCAGCTCCGAGAGCTGCAGCACCGTCCCCGCAGCTCAGCAGCTCCTCCCGCAGCAGCTGCCGGGAAACCCCAAAAATCCCAAAAAAATCACCCAAAAAATTCCCAAAAATTCCCCAAAAAATCCCCAAAAATCCCTGAAATTCCCCCAAAAAATCCCCAAAAAATTCCCCCAAAATCCCCAAAAAATCCCCAAAATTCCAAAAAGAATCGCACCCAAAATCCCCCCAAAAATCTCAAAATAATCCCCTAAATTCCCCCCAAAAATCCCCAAAAAAACCCCCAAAATTTGCCCAAAAAATCCTGAAAAATTCCTTAAATTCCCCCCAAAAATTCCCCCCCAAAAAAGCCCAAAATTCCCCAAAAAATCCCAAAATTCCCCCCAAAGAATCCCAAAATTTCCCCTAAAATCCCAAAAAAATCTCCAAAATTCCCCTCAAAATTCCCCCAAAATCCCCCAAAAAATTCCCATAATTCCCCCCAAAAATGCCAAAAAATTCCTCAAAATTCCCCCCAAAAATCCCAAAAAAATCCCAAACTTCCCCCAAAAAAATAATAAAAAAAAAATAATCCCCCCCAAATTTCCAAAATTCTCCCCAAAAATCCCTAAAGTTCCCCCCAAAGTTCCCCCAAAAATCCCCCAAAAAAATCCCCAAAATACCCCCAGAATTCCCTGAAATTGCCCCAAAATTTCCCCCAAATTCCCGTAATTTCCCCCAAACATCCCCCAAAAATTCCCCAAAACTCCCCTAAGACCTCTGAAATTCCCCAAAATTCCCCCCAAAATCCCTGAAATTCTCCAAAAAATTCCAAAAGACCCCCCTCAAAATCCCTTAAAAAAAAACCCCAAAAATCCCAAAAGAAATCTCCAAGATCCCCCCCGAAATTCCCCCCAAAAATTCCCAAAATTCCCCCAAAAATCCCCAAAATCCCCCCTAAATCCCCCCCCCAGCCCCGCCCCCCCCGTACCCGATTGGGCGGCGCCTCCTCGCGCTCGCGCTCTCCGCCTGAGCCTCGGCGCTGGCCCCGCCCCCCGGCCCCGCCCCCTGCCGCGCCCCCTGGCGGCGCCTCGCTCCGGGTTCCCTTGCTCGGCACTTTCCCGCTCCGCCGGGGGGCGCTCCTGCCTGTGGGAGCTGCGCCGGCCGCCAGGGGCTCCTCGCGGTGCGCATGCGCGGCCGCCTGCAGCCGCCGCTGCCGCTTGAACTCGGCCAGGAAGCCGGGACCCAGCGTCTGCAGCGCCGCCTCCAGCGCCGCGCGGCGTTCTGAGGGGGACAAACCGAGCAGGGAGAAATAAATGGGGAAAATTCAGATTTAGGGGATTTTTTTGGGATTTTTTTGGGAATTTTCTGCCGCTTGAACTCGGCCAGGAAGGCCGGGCCCGCGTCTGAAGCGGCGCCTCCAGCGCCGCGCGCCGCTCTGAGGGGGCACACACAAACGGAGGGGGGGGAGAAAAAATGGGAAAAAAATTCAAATTTAGGGCATTTTTTTGGGATTTTTGGGGATTTCTTGGGATTTTTTGGGGGGGGATTTCTTTAGGAATTTTTTTTTGGAATTTTTTTTTTTTATTTTTTGGGAATTTTTGGGGGAATTTTTTGGGGAATTTGGGGGATTTTGAGGGGGATTTTGGGGGATTTGAGGGGATTTTGAGGGGGATTTTGGGGATCTTTTGGGGATTTTGAGGGGGGATTTTGGCGATTTTCGGGGGGATTTTGAGGGGAATTTTTTGGTTGAATTTTTTGGGGGATTTTTGGGGATTTTTTGGGGAATTTTCTGCCGCTTGAACTCGGCCGGGAACCCCGGGGCCCAGCGTCTGCAGCGCCGCCTCCAGCGCCGCGCGGCGTTCTGAGGGGACAAACCGAGCAGGGAGAAATAAATGGGGAAAATTTAAATTTAGGGAAGTTTTTTGGGAATGTTTAAGGGAATTTTGGGGGGTTTTTTGGGATTTTTTGGGGAATTTTCTGCCGCTTGAACTCGGCCAGGAAGGCCGGGCCCGGTGTCTGCAGTGGCGCCGCTCTGAGGGGGCACATGAGGGGGGAAACAACGGGGGGAAATTCAGATTTAGGGAGGTTTTTTTGGGAATTTTTTGAATTTTGGGGGAATTTTCTGGGGGGGGTTCTTTAGGAATTTTTTTTTGGAATTTTTTGGGGATTTTTGAAGGGAATTTTGGGGATCTTTTGAGGATTTTGAGGGGAATTTTGGCGATTTTGGGGGGATTTTGAGGGGAATTTTTTGGTTGATTTTTTGGGGATTTTTGGGAATTTTTGGGGGGGATTTCTTTAGGAATTTTTTTTTTTGAATTCTTTTGGAATTTTGGGGGGATTTTTGAAGGAAATTTTGGGGATTTTGAGGGGGATTTTCGGGGGATATTGAGGGGGATTTTAGGGATCTTTTGGGGATTTTGAGGGGGATTTTGGCGATTTTCGGGGGATTTTGAGGGGAATTTTTTGGGAATTTTTTGGTTGAATTTTTTGGGGGATTTTTTGGGATTTTTTTGGGGAATTTTCTGCCACTTGAACTCGGCCAGGAAGCCGGGACCCAGAGTCTGCAGCGCCGCCTCCAGCGCCGCGCGGCGTTCTGAGGGGACAAACCGGGGGGAAGAAAAAATGGGAGAAATTTAAAATTAGGGAAGTTTTTTGGGATTTTTTTGGGAATTTTCTGCCGCTTGAACTCGGCCAGGAAGGCCGGGCCCGGCGTCTGAAGCGGCGCCTCCAGCCCCGCGCGCCGCTCTGAGGGGGCACACACAAACGGAGGGGGGGGGAGAAAAAATGGGAAAATATTCAAATTTAGGGCATTTTTTTGGGATTTTTGGGGATTTCTTGGGATTTTTTTTGGGGGGGATTTCTTTAGGATTTTTTTTTTAAATTTTTGGGGGATTTTTGAAATGAATTTTGGGGATCTTTTGGGGATTTTGAGGGAAATTTTGGGGATTTTGAGGGGAATTTGGGGGATTTTCGGGGGATTTTGAGGGGAATTTTTTGGTTGAATTTTTTTGGAATTTTTTGGTTGAATTTTTTGGGGATTTTTGGGGGAATTTTTGGGATTTTTTTTGGGAATTTTCTGCTGCTTGAACTCAGGCAGGAACCCCGGGACCCAGCGTCTGCAGCGCCGCCTCCAGCGCCGCGCGGCGTTCTGAGGGGACAAACCAGGGGGGGAGAAATAAATGGGGAAAATTCAGATTTTGGGGTTTTTTAGGGATTTTTTGGGGATTTTTTGGAATTTTTTGGGATTTTTCTGCCGCTTGAACTCGGCCAGGAAGGCCGGGGCCCGGCGTCTGAAGCGGCGCCGCTCTGAGGGGGGCACACAGACACACGGGGGGGGGGGGGGGGGGGGGGGGAGAAAAAAATGGAAAAATTCGAATTTTTGGGGGATTTTTTGGGATTTTTTTGGGTATTTTTCGGGGGATTTCTTTAGGAATTATTTTTTGGAATTTTTTGGGGATTTTGAAGGGAATTCTGGAGATCTTTTGGGGATTTTGAGGGAAATTTTGGGGATTTTGAGGGGAATTTGGGGGGATTTTGAGGGGAATTTGGGGGATTTTCGGGGGATTTTGAGGGGAATTTTTTGGGAATTTTTTGGTTGAATTTTTTGGGATTTTTGGGGGAATTTTGGGGATTTTTTTTGGGGAATTTTCTGCCGCTTGAACTCGGCCAGGAACCCCGGACCCAGCGTCTGCAGCGCCGCCTCCAGCGCCGCGCGCCGCTCTGAGGGGACATGAGGGGCGGGGGGGGGGGGAAGGGAAGGGAAAAATTCAGGTTTAGGGAGGTTTTTTAGGAATGTTTTGGGGATTTCTTGGGATTTTTTTGAGGGATTTCTTTAGGATTTTTTTTTTTAATTTTTGGGGGATTTTTGAAGGGAATTTTGGGGATCTTTTGGAAATTTTGAGGGGAATTTTGGCGATTTTCGGGGGATTTTGAGGGGAATTTTTTTGGGAATTTTTTGGTTGAATTTTTTTTTGGATTTTTGGGAATTTTTTGGAGGGATTTCTTTAGGAATTCTTTTTGGAATTTTTGGGGGATTTTTGAAGGGAATTTTGGGGATTTTCGGGGGATTTTGAGGGGAATTTTTTGGTTGAATTTTTGGGGGAATTTTGGGATTTTTTGGGGGGATTTTTTTTGGAATTTTTTTGGGAAGTTTCTTGGGTATTTTTTTGAAATTTTTCAAGGAATTTTGCAGGGAATTTTTTGGGGAATATTGAAAATTTTTTGGGAATTTTTTAGGGGGATTTTTCAGGGAATTTTTGGGGGATTTTGAGGGGAATTTTGGGGATTTTCAGGGGATTTTTTGGGAATTTTTTGGTTGAATTTTTGAGAATTTTTTGGTTGAATTTTTGGGGGGATTTTGGGAATTTTTGGGGAATTTTTTGGTTGAATTTTTTTGGGATTTTTTGGGGGGATTTCTTTAGGAATTCTTTTTGGAATTTTTTTGGAATTTTTGGGGGATTTTTGAATGGAATTTTGGGGATCTTTTGGGATTTTGAGGGGAATTTTGGCGATTTTGGGGGGATTTTGAGGGGAATTTTTGGGAATTTTTTGGTTGAATATTTTGGGGATTTTTGGGGGAATTTTGGGATTTTTTTGGGGAATTTTCTGCCGCTTGAACTCGGCCAGGAAGGGAAACATCGCTCTGAGGGGGCACACACCGGGGGGGGAGGGGGGGGAAACAACGGGGGCGAAATTCAGATTTAGGGACTTTTTGGAATTTTTTTGAATTTTGGGAAATTTTGGGGGGAATTTTCTGGGGCAGTTTCTTTAGGAATTTTTTTTGGAATTTTTTGGGGATTTTTGGGGGGATTTGGGGGATCTTTTGGGGATTTTGGGGGAATTTTGGGAATTTTAGGGGGAATTTTGGGGGAATTTCGGGGATCTTCTGGGGATTTTTTGGGGGGCATATTGGTAATTTTTTAAGGGAATTTTGGGAATTTTTAGGGAGAATTTTTGGCGGGAATTTTTTTTGATTTTTTTAATTTTTTTTTTTTAAATTTTTTGTAGGAATTTTGGGAATTTTTTTTCGGAATTTTAGGAATGTTTTGGGGGAATTCTGGGGGAATTCTTTGGGGGAATTTTGGGAATTTTTGGGGGGAATTTTGGGAACGTTCTGGGGGACCCTGCTCCTCTCCCTCTCTCGCAGCTCCCGCTAATTGCCGCCTTCCCAGGCTGCTCTAATTAGTCCCTCATTAATTATCCGGCTGCTGCAGCACTGCGGGGAACCCGGAGCTTTGGATACCGACCCCATCAGGCCTCGGGACTTTGGGGGTTTTAATTAATTTTAATAATTTAAAAATTAATTAACAATTTAAAAAATTAATTAAAAAAAAAAGCAGGAAACGGAGCCGGGGTGAGGGAAAAACTCCGGGAATTGCGCTGAGAATTCCCAAAATTCCAATTTTTAACCTCAAAAAAAAAGTCCTGAAAGCACAAAACTGAGCCTGGATCAGGGAAAACCTCCAGGAATCTCTCCCAACATTCCCAAAATTCCACTTTGGGATTCAAATCACCTTCCTGATTGGCTCATTCCCCATTTTTAGCTCATCCCTGAACAAATCCCACCCCAACATTCCCAAAATTCCCATTTTTAACCTCAAAAAAAATTCCTGGAAGCACAAACGGAGCCTGGATCAGGGGAAAACCTTCAGGAATCTCTCCCAACATTCCCAAAATTCCCAGTTGGGATCTCTTGGGAATCTCCTCCCCATTTCCCACTGGGATTTCCAACCTCTTGGAGGCACCAAACCTTTGGGAATCCCACTCAGAATTCCCAAAATTCCCATTTTTAACCTCAAAAAGAAAAGTCCTGGAAGCTCAAAATGGAGCCTGGATCAGGGAAAAATTTTGGGAATCTCTCCCAACATTCCCAAAATTCCACTTTGAGATCTCCTGGGAATCTTTTCCCAACTCCCCACTGGGATTTCCAACCTCTCCAAACTTTTGGAGGCACCAAACCAATGGGAATCCCACTCAGAATTCCCAAAATTCCCATTTTTAACCTCAAAAAAAAAACCTCCTGGAAGCACAAAACAGAGCCCGGATGAGGGGAAAACTTTGGGAATCTCTCCCAACATTCCCAAAATTCCCAGTTGGGATTCAAATCACCTTCCTGATTGGCTCATTCCCCATTTTTAGCTCATCCCTGAACAAATGAGGGAAAAAACCTTTGGGAATCTCTCCCAACATTCCCAAAATTCCACTTTGAGATCTCCTGGGAATCTCCTCCCAGTTTCCCATTGGGATTTCCAACTTCTCCAAACTCTTGGAGGCACCAAACCTTCGGGAATCCCACTCAGAATTCCCAAAATTCCCATTTTTAACCTCAAAAAAGCTCCTGGAAGCACAAAACTGAGCCTGGATCAGGGAAAAACCTTCAGGAATCTCTCCCAACATTCCCAAAATTCCACTTTGAGATCTCCTGGGAATCTCCTCCCAATTCCCCACTGGGATTTCCCATCTCTGCAACCTCTTGGGAGCACCAAACTGATGAGAAAAACCTTCAGGAATCCCACTCAACATTCCCAAAATTCCCATTTTTAACCTCAAAAAAAAAACTCTTGGAAATACAAAATGGAGCCTGGATGAGGGGAAACCTTTGGGAATCCCACTCAGAATTCCCAAAATTCCCATTTTTAACCTCAAAAAAAAGTCCTGGAAGCACAAAACTGAGCCTGGAAGAGGAAAAAACCTTGGAAATCCCACCCAACATTCCCAAAATTCCCACCTCCCAAACCCTCTCTCTCCACCCACCTTGGGAGCGGCTGGAGCGGCGGGAGGAGGATGCGGAGGACGCGGAGGAGCCGGAGCCGCGCTCGGCGCTGGGCGAGCGGCGCTGCCCGCGGGGGCCGGGCCCGCAGCGGGGCCCGGTGGTGCTGGTGCGGCTGCGGCGGCCCCGGTGAGCGGGAGCGGCGCCGGACGGGGCTGGAGCGCCGGCCGTGCCGGGGGCTCCGGGAACGCGGCCGGGCGGAAGCGGCCGGGGCTGCGGGGAGCGGGAGCGGTAACGGCGCGGAGCAGAGCCGGAGGTGGAGGTGGAGCCGGAGCGGGAAGGGCCGGGGCGGCGCCGGGAGGGGCTGCAGGAGCCGGAGCGGTGCTTGGGGGTGCGGTTCTCCTTGCGCTCGGCATTCCTGCGGGAAACGGGGAGAGACAGGGGAGTGCCGGGTGAAAACGGGATTAAAAACTGGATGAAACTGGATTGAAACTGGATTGAAACTGGATTAAATTGGATAAAAACTGGATTAAAACCAGATTTAAACTGGATGAAACTGGATTGAAAACTGGATTGAAACTGGACTAAAACTGGATTAAAAACTGGATTAAAACCAGACAAAAACTGGACTAAAACTGGATTAAATTGGATAAAAACTGGATTAGAACTGGATAAAAACTGGATTAAAAACTGGATTGAAACTGGACTAAAACTGGATTGAAACTGGATAAAAACTGGATTAAAACTGGATGAAAACTGGATTGAAACTGGATGAAAACTGGATAAAAATGGATTGAATTGGATAACAACTGGATTTAAAACTGGTTGAAAACTGGATTAAAAACTGGATTGAAACTGGACGAAAACTGGACTAAAACTGGATTAAAAATTGGATAAAAACTGTATCGGGGGTGCGGTTCTCCTTGCGCTCGGCATTCCTGCGGGAAACGGAGAAGGGGATGGAAAGTGGATTAAAAAAGTGGATTAAATGGGATAAAAACTGGAAAAAAACTGGAAAAAATCTGGATTGAAACTGGATTAAAACTGGATTAAAAAGTGGATTGAAACTGGATGAAAACTGGATTAAAAAGTGGATAAAAACTGGATTGAAACTGGAAAAAAACTGGATTAAAAACTGGATAAAAAATGCATTGAAACTGGATGAAAACTGGATTAAAACTGGACTAAAACTGGATTAAATTGGATTAAAACTGGATAAAAACTGGATTAAAAAGTGGATAAAAACTGGATTGAAACTGGATAAAAAATGCATTGAAACTGGATGGAAACTGGATTGAAACTGGATTAAAAACTGGATTGGAACTGGATTAAAACCAGATTTAAACTGGATGAAAACTAGATGAAATGGGATTAAAACTGGATGAAAACTGGATTAAAACTGGATTAAAACTGGATAAAAAAATGGATTGAAACTGGATGAAAACTGGACTAAAACTGGATTAAAATTGGATAAAACTGGATTAAATTGGATAAAAACTGGATTGAAAACTGGATTAAAACTGGATTGAAACCGGATTATAAACTGGATTGAAACCGGATAAAAAACTGGATTGAAACTGGATTGAAAACTGGATTAAATTGGATTAAAACTGGATTGAAACTGGATTGAGGTGCGGTTCTCCTTGCGCTCGGCATTCCTGGGGTTGGGGAGAGACGGGGAGTGCCGGATGAAAACGGGATGGAAACTGGATTGAAACCGGATTATAAACTAGATTGGAACTGGATGAAAAGTGGATTAAAACCGGACTAAAATTGGATAAAAACTGGATTTGAACTGGATTAAAACTGAATGGAAACTGGATTAAAACTGCATAAAAATGGATTGAAACTGGATTAAAATTAGATACAAAACTGGATTAAAGCTAGATTAACCTGGATTAAAATTGGATGAAACTGGATAAAAACTGGATTGAAGCTGCATTAAAAACTGGATGAAAACTGGATGAAAACTGGTTTAAAACTGGATTAAACTGGTTTAAAACTGGATTGAAACTGGATTGAAACTGGACTCGGGGTGCGGTTCTCCTTGCGCTCGACATTGCTGGGGCAGGGGAGAGACGGGGAGTGCCGGGTGAAAACGGGATGGAAACTGAATTGAAACTGGATTAAATCTGAATGAAAACTGAAAAAACTGGATAAAAACGGGATAAAAACTGGATTAAAACTGGATTGAAACTGGATTATAAACTGGATTAAAACCAGATTTAAACTGGATGAAAGCTGGACTAAAACTGGATTAGAACTGGATAAAAACTGGATAAAAACTGGATTAAAACCGAATTAAAACTGGAAAAAAAACAGATAAAAATTGGATAAAAACCGAATTAAAATTGGATTAAATCTGGATTAAAACTGGATAAAAACTCGATTTAAACCCGGATTAAAACTGGATTAAATCTGGATTAAAACTGGATTTAAATCTGGATAAAAACTGGATTAAAACCGGATTAAAACCCATGGGATTTTATTTTTAACCCAAAGCAGCTGGGAATTCCACGGAATTGGGGACAAAAACCCCATAAAAACCCCCAAAAGCTCCCAATAAAAAAACGAGACCTCGGAGGGGTTAAACCGAAGGATTAATTAGCGGGGCTAATTAAGGGAAGCAATTAAAAAGCACCAGGTACCTGTTGGAGTGAGCCTCAGGATTCCAGTCGGGATACCTGTGAAGATAACAGGGAAACATCAGCAGGAAAACCCCAAATTCCCAAAAAAAAACCCCAAAAAAGGGATTTTTCCAGGTGAATCTTCCCATTGGAGACCCCAAAAGGAGGAAATTTTTAGTTTGGGAATTGATTTGGGGATTTGATTCCGATTTCCCCATTTTTTTCCCATTTTTCAACCTTTTTAAAAATTTTTTTAAATTTTTTTTCAAATTTTTAATTTTTTTCCCCAAGGGGTTTCATCCCAATTTCCCTACTTTTTCAATTCCCATTTTCCCCAACTTTTTCCCCAATTTTTTCCCATTTTATTTTATTTTTTTCAATTTTTTCTCCATTTTTCCCAAGGATTTCCATCCCAATTCCCAACTTTTTCAATTCCCATTTTCCCCAACTTTTTTTTCCCAATTTTTTCCCATTTTATTTTTTTTTCAATTTTTCCCCATTTTTCCCAAGGATTTTCATCCCAATTTCTCAACTTCTTCATTCCCATTTTCCCAACATTTTTTCCAATTTTTCCCAATTTTTTCCTATTTTATTTTTTTCATTTTTTTTCCCCATTTCTCCAAGGATTTCCATCCCAATTCCCAACTTTTTCAATTCACTTTTTCCCCATTTTTTCCCATTTTATTTTATTTTTTTCCAATTTTTTCCCCATTTTTCCCAAGGGTTTTCATCCCAATTTCCCAACTTCTTCATTCCCATTTTCCCAACTTTTTTCCCAAATTTTTCCCATTTTATTTTATTTTATTCCCATTTTTTCCCCATTTCCCCAAGGATTTCCATCCCAATTTCCCAACTTTTTTCAATTCCCATTTTCCCCAACTTTTTTTCCATTTTTTTCCCATTTTATTTTATTTTTTTTCAATTTTTTTCCCAAGGATTTCCATCCCAATTTCCCAACTTTTTTTTTTTCCCGTCGTATTTTCCCGTTTTTCCAACTTTTCTTTTCCGTTTTCCTAAGGATTTTTTTTTCCCCTTTCCCCCCCCAAATTTCCCAACTTGTTTATTCCCCAGGGAAAATTCAGGACTTTGGGGATGACTCAGCATTTTGGGATCATTCAGGATTCCGGGATCATTCAGGATTTTGGGATGACTCAGGATTTGGGATCATTCAGGATTTGGGATGACTCAGGATTTGGGATCATTCAGGGTTTTGGGGATGATTCAGGATTCTGGGATCATTCAGGATTTTGGAATTATTCAGGATTTTGGGATGGTTCAGGATTTTGGGATCGTTCAGGATTTTGGGATCATTCAGAATTTGGGATGACTCAGGATTTTGGGATCATTCAGGATTTTGGGATGACTCAGGATTTTGGGAATGATTCAGGATTCCGGGATCATTCAGGATTTTGGGATCATTCAGGATTTGGGATAACTCAGGATTTTGGGATGAGCCAGGGTTTTAGGATCATTCACGATTTTGGGATGACTCAGCATTTTGGGATCACTCAGGACTTTGGGATCACTCAGGACTTTGGGGATTGTTCAGGATTTGGGGATGGTTCAGGATTTTGGGATGATTCCGGATTTTGGGATGACTCAGAATTTGGGATCATTCAGGATTTGGGATTACTCAGCATTTTGGAATCCTTCAGGATTTTGGGATCATTCAGGACTCTGGGATGACTCAGGGTTTTGGGATGGTTCAGGATTTTGGGATCACTCCGGATTTTGGGGATGACTCAGGACTTTGGGATCATTCAGAATTTTGGGATCATTCAGGATTTTGGGATCATTCACGATTTTGGGACGACTCAGGATTTGGGATCATTCAGGATTTTGGGATCATTCAGGATTTTGGGACCTCTGAGCCCTTTCCCGGCCTTTTCCCAGCTGCTCTCCTTCCCAAGGCTCCGGAGCAGCACGCGAAGGGAAGGGAGGGAACAAATCACCCAAATTTCACCTCGGGGAGGGGTTTTCTTTTTTTTCTTGGATTTTGGGATTTTTTTTGGATTCCCGGCCGGGCTGGAATTCCCAGCTTTGCTGCAGATCCCTGGAATGTCCCAGGCCAGGCCGGGATGGATTTGGAGCAGCGCTGGGAAGGTTGGGCTTGGAACGGGGCTGGGATTTCAGGTCCCTTCCCAACCCGAATTCCAGGATCCCCCGGAGGAATCCGGGCAGGAGAGGCCGGGACACTTCCCAGGCTCCCCCTCAGCTCCTCGGGAGCGGGAACGGCACCAAATCCCCGGCCGGGCTCCGTTCCCCAGGGATGGATCCCGCCCCTGGATCCCTGGAAATCCCAGCTGGACGGATTTGGATCCAGCTGGGATCACGGGAGGTGGAATTTTTGGGATGGAAGGTCCCTCCCCGGCATTCCCGGCGGATCCCGGTGGATCCCGGCGGATCCCTTACTGTTGGCGCAGCCGGCGGCAGCTCTCCAGGTGAGCGGGGTTGTTCTGGTGCAGGATCCAATCCTGGGGGGCGGGAAAAACAAACGTTGGGAAAAGCTGGATCGGCGTGGGAAACCCTGGGATCGACCCCAATCCCATCGGGATCGGCCCCAAACATCGGGATCGGCCCCATCCATCGGGATCGGCCCCATTCATTGGGATCGGCCCCAATCCCATCGGGATCGGCCCCAATCCCATCGGGATCGGCCCCATCCATCAGGATCGGCCCCATCCATCGGGATCGGCCCCATCCATCGGGATCGGCCCCAATTCGTCGGGATCAGCCCCAATTCGTCGGGATCGGCCCCATCCATCGGGATCAGTCCCCATTCATCGGGATCGACCCCATCCCATTGGGATCGGCCCCAATCATCGGGATCGGCCCCATCCATCGGGATTGGCCCCAACCCATCGGGATCGGCCCCAACCCATCGGGATCGGCCCCATCCATCGGGATCGGCCCCATCCATCGGGATCGGCCCCAATCCATCGGGATCGGCCCCAATCCATCGGGATCGGCCCCATCCATCGGGATCGGCCCCAATCCATCGGGATCGGCCCCAATCCATCGGGATCGGCCCCATCCATCGGGATCGGCCCCGATCCATCGGGATCGGCCCCAACCATCGGGATCGGCCCCAATCCATCGGGATCGGCCCCATCCATCGGGATCGGCCCCATCCATCGGGATCGGCCCCATCCATCGGGATCGGCGCCATCCATCGGGATCGGCCCCAACCCCTCAGGAGCTGTCAGGTTTGGGGTTTTTTTCCCCATTTTTTCCCATTTTTCCCCAGGAAAAACCAAATTTCCACGGAATTCGGGCAGGAGATAAAAAGCTGCTCAGCAGAACAAAAGGCTCCATCCAATCAATTAATTAAATCCATTCATTAAATCCATTAACCAACTCAACCAATCAGCTCCACGAATCGAATTAACGAATCAAATCCATTCATCAAATCAATTAATCAACTCGATTAATCAACCCAATTAATTCAATGAATCCAATCGGTTCACCCTGGGGATGGCAGCACCGCGTGGGATCACCGTTAATTAAATTAAATTAAATTAATTAAATAAAAAAGGGAATTAAAAGGAAGGAATGCAGGATTTGCTGTCACATCCGTGAGCAATTCCAGCTCCACCTCCGATCTCATTCCCAGCCCGGAATTCCCTGGGAATGTTTCAGTTCCCATCGTGTCACGACTCAAAGAGCCTCGGGAATGTTTCTTAGGCTCGTTTAAGGAAAAAAAAAAAATCAGATGAAAATAAGATTGAATTCCATGGAAAAATCCCTCAATTAATTGGGGTTAATTGGGAAGATTGGGATTCAGTTAATTGGGGTTTAATTGGGAAGATTGGCAGGGAGCTGGGATATGTTTGCTGTGGGGAAGGGATATTCCTTGGAAAACGCCGGAATTCTTCTTGGTGGAACATCACGAAAAGATTAAATGATTAAAAATTAAATATATTAAATAAATTAGATTATTATATATAAATCGTACTTATTATTAGATAGAAATTACATTATTAGATAGAAATTGTATTTATTATAATATATAATCTACACTTAGAATTACACATAAATCACATTTATTATTAAATAAAATTATATTTATTATTCTATATAAATTATATTTTTTTATTACATTTAATAAATTATATTAAATACCCTCGGGTGGGGGGAGAAAAAAAAAATCAACTCCCAGCTGCTCTCAGGGCATCAAATCCAATAAAAGATGGAATAATTCCTATATTTTGGCTCCCAGAATTCCAAATCTACGGTGCCGGAGGGGAATTGAAATCCCAAAATTCCAATTCCACCAATTCCAAGGAGGGGTTTTGGCTCCCAAATCCCTCCAGCTGATGATCTTGAACTTTTGGGAATCTCTTTCTCCTCGTCAACCCAACTCCCTCTGGATTTTTGGGATTTTCCTCCTTTTTGCCTCATTCCATTGTCCACAAAATCCAAACCCCTCTGAATTTTTGGGTTTTCCTCCTTTTTGCCTCATTCCATTGTCCACAAAATCCAAAACCCCTCTGAATTTTTGGGTTTTCCTCCTTTTTGCCTCATTCCTGGTCCTTAAAACTCTTTGGGAATATTCCATTGCCCACAAAATCCAAACCCCTCTGAATTTTTGGGTTTTCCTCCTTTTTGCCTCATTCCATTGTCCACAAAATCCAAACCCTTCCAGATTTATGGATTTTCCTCCTTTTTGCCTCATTCCAGGTTCTTCCCACTCTTTGGGAATCTTCCATTGTCCACAAAATCCACACCCCTCTGGATTTAGGAATTTTCCTCTTTTTTTGCCTCATTCCATTGTCCATAAAATCCAAACCCCTCTGGATTTTGGGGTTTTCTTCCTTTTTGCCTCATTCCTGGTCCTTAAAATTCTTTGGGAATATTCCACTGTCCACAAATTCCAAACCCTTCTGGATTTAAGGATTTTCCTCCTTTTTGCCTCATTCCATTGTCCATAAAATTCAAACCCCTCTGAATTTTTGGGTTTTCTTACTTTTTGCCTTATTCCAGATCCTTCCCACTCTTTGGGATTATTCCACTGTCCATAAAATCCAAATCCTTCTGGATTTAGGGATTTTCCTCCTTTTTGCCTCATTCCATTGTCCACAACATCCAAACCCCTCTGAATTTTGGGGTTTTCCTCCTTTTTGCCTCATTCCAGGTTCTTCCCACTCTTTGGGAATCTTCCACTGTCCACAAAATCCAAACCCTTCTGGATTTATGGATTTTCCTCCTTTTTGCCTCATTCCTGGTCCTTAAAACTCTTTGGGAATCTTCCACTATCCACAAAATCCAACCCCCTCTGGATTTTAGGGATTTTCCTCCTTTTTGCCTCATTCCAGGCTCTTCCCACTCTTTGGGATTATTCCACTGTCCACAAAATCCAAACCCTTCTGAATTTTGGGTTTTCCTCCTTTTTGCCTCATTCCATTGTCCATAAAATCCAATCCCTTCCGGATTTATGGATTTTCCTCCTTTTTGCCTCATTCCATTGTCCATAAAATCCAAATCCTTCCGAATTTATGGGTTTTCCTCCTTTTTGCCTCATTCCGGGCTCTTCCCACTCTTCGGGACTCTTCCACTGCCCACAGAACGGTTGGATTGGAAAGGAACCTAAAGACGATCCCAGGTTGCTCCAAACCCCATCCAACCCGGGCTTTGGACATTCCAGGGATGGATCCAAAGCAATCCTTCCCCTCCAAGTTCAGGATCCCTTCCCATGAAATCCTGAGGAGAAGGAAAAATTCCATCCCAACTCCTCCATTCCCACCTTCCCTTAATTCCAACCTCTTCTCTCACCTGTGGATCACCACCAAGAAATCCTGGAAGCAGCAAAGCACCCAGCAAAGGAATTCTGAGCGCAAATCTTCACAAAAAAGCGCAAATCCCAAAGATTTCACGGATTCGAGGTCGGAGGAGGAGATTTTGAAGGGATTTAGGGAATAAAAGTTGATAAAAACGAGGATCAATCCCATCATTTGTGCTGGGAACGTTTCAAATCCACTCCATTCCAAGTGTGATGGGGTTGAGAGGGAAGGAATTGTCGTGATCCCGAGGAATCCGCTCCGTCCGGAACGCGAATCCCGCCAATCCCGCGCTGCTCCGTGGAACATCCACCAAATCCTTCCAGATTTTCAAGATTTGGGGAAATCAGGATCCAAAGGGAACGGCAGCGGGGTCGGACTCCGCCTATCCCAGAGCAAAATTAGGAATTTTGCCCTAAAACATCATCAGGGACACGAAGATTTTTTGGGAATACCTGGCCCAAGCGGCGATTTTTTTTTTTGCATCAAAATTCTGATTTTAACGCCCCAAAAATCCGCCACGGTGAGGCAGCCAACGCTGAGGATCCCACGGGAACGTTCCCAGAATTCCTGAGGTTGGAAAAACCCCTGGAGATCAGAGTCCAGGTTCTCCTCACATCCCTTCCTGCCTGAGAGAAAAATGAGGGCAAATCCCTGGAATCCTGGTGCTGCCCCAACCCCACCTTCCATGGACACATCTCCACAAATTCCCAATGTTTTGGACCTGCTTTAAATGAAGCACTTCCCATAAAAAACTCTGGATTTAGGTGGGAAAAACCAAAAACTTGTGGTTTCTGAACCAAAAAAAAGCTTTAAAACGGATCAGAAATCTATAAAAATGACATTTAGGATGGGTTTGGGGTTTTTTTTTCATGGAAAATTCAGCTTCCTCTGGGTTTCACGCTCCAGGGGATGGAATTCTCTTCCCTCAGGTGAGGTCGGGTCCCAAACGAGTCGATCCAAGAGCGGATGAGGATCCACCAAGAAGCTGAACTCGGAATCCAGCGCTGGAATTTTGGTTTTGGGGTCTTCAAGAGTGGGATGGAGATTTTCCTCCTCGTTTGGCATCTTCACCTGATGTCAGCTCCTGTTATCTTGGAATCCTGGGATGGTTTGGGTGGGAAAAGACCTCGAATCCCATCCCATCCCCACCCCACCCACGGCAGGGACACCTTTCCCAATCCCAGGTGGCTCCAAGCCCCGATGTCCAACCCAGCCTTGGACATTTCCAGAGGTCCGGGGGCAGCCACAGCCAAGCTGGGAATTCCATCCCAAAATCCAGAATTCCTGCCCCAATCCCAGCTCAATGTCACCTTTCCCAGTGGGAAGCCATTCCCTGTCTCCTGTCCCTGCAGCCCTTGTCCCCAGCCCCTCTCCAGCTCTCCTGGAGCCCCTTGGGGCACTTGGAGCATTCCCTGGAGTTTTCCCTTCTCCAGGGGAACATTCCCAGCTCTCCCAGAGCCCTGGCAGCAGCTCTGGGGTCTCCTCTGGAGTTGCTCCAGCAGCTCCAGCTCCTCCTGCTGGTGGCAGCTCTGCAGGTGAGGCTCTCCCGTGGGCACAATTCCCACCTTTCCCGCTGTGGGATCAGCCCAGGACATCTGGAGCTTCTCATCCACCACACCCCCAAGTCCTTCACCCAGGGCTGCTCCAATCGTTCTCTTCCCATCCTGGATCTGTGCTGGGATTGTCCTGCCCCAGGAGCTCCAGGCTGGGATGGTCCCACCTCTCCAGGCTGTGCTGGGATTGTTCTGCCCCAGCAGCTCCAGGCTGGGATGGTCCCACCTCTCCAGGCTGTGCTGGGATTGTCCTGCCCCAGGAACTCCAGGTTGGGATGGTCCCACCTCTCCAGGCTGTGCTGGCATTGTCCTGCCCCAGCAGCTCCAGGCTGTACTGGGATTGTCCTGCCCCAGGAGCTCCAGGCTGGGATGGTCCCACCTCTCCAGGCTGTGTTGGGATTGTCCTGCTCCAGGAGCTCCAGGTTGGGATGGTCCCACCTCTCCAGGCTGTGCTGGGATTGTCCTGCTCCAGGAGCTCCAGGCTGTGCTGGGATTGTCCTGCCCCAGGAGCTCCAGGCTGGGATGATGGTCCCACCTCTCCAGGCTGTGCTGGGATTGTCCTGCCCCAGGAGCTCCAGGCTGGGATGGTCCCACCTCTCCAGGCTGTCCTGGAAGGTCCCTCCAGGTGTGATCCCAGCGCAGAGCTCGGTGTCACCTTCACCGCGCCAAGGGTGACCGATCCCGGTGTCCTCGTCACCGACGGCGACGTCAAACGGCGCCGATCCCAATCCCGCGGTGGCCGGTCCCACCTGGACATGGAGCTGGTGACAACTCCAAGTGTCCTGAGCGCTCCATCCATGAAATCCACCTCTCCAGGCTGGGGACGGCGCTGCCACGTGGGACAGCAGCAGATGTCCCAAGTCCTCGGGAATCACCAGGAACCACCGGATCTGGTGCCTCTTCCACGCTGAGGTCCCGCCCAGCTCTCCCAGAACAGGACAGGGCGTGGCTGGGAGGACAAACCTCAAATGTCCAGGTCATCTCCAACCACCCCAAACCAAGCGGATCCATCAAACGGCAGAGCTGGAACCCAGAGGGACTCGTCACGGAGACGCCAGCCGCACGTTTTCTCCTCAAAGCTTCACTTCTGGGACAAAAACTCCCAAATTCTTCTGCTTCTTCTGCACCAGGGTTGGTCCCGTGAGGTCTCCTGTGCCCTTGGGAGACAAACACCCAACGCTTCCCAAAGGAAGCGAAGCTGGGTCGGAGCTGAAGGACAGGGAGCAGATTTGGGAGATTTCTGGGAACACGTCCTGTCCCGGTGTCACCAGGACAAGATCTCAGAACCTTTAATCCACCCCAAAAACCTCAGGATCTCAGAACCTTTAATCCACCCCAAAACCTTCAAGATCTCACAACCTTCAATCCACCCCAAAAACCTCAAGATCTCACAATCCACCCCAAAAACCTCAGGATCTCAGATAATCCACCCCAAAAACCTCAGGATCTCAGATAATCCATCCCAAAAAACTCAAGATCTCAGAACCTTCAATCCACCCCAAAACCTTCAAGATCTCACCATCTTCAATCCACCCCAAAAACCGCAGGATCTCAGAACCTTTAATCCACCCCAAAACCTTCAAGATCTCACAATCTTCAATCCACCCCAAAACCTTCGAGATCCCACAACCTTTAATCCACCCCAAAACCCTCAATAGATTTTTCCATCCTTGAACGAGCGAAGAATTCCCATTTCAATTAATTCCTTTTCCCCTTCATTAACGACCCCCCAGCTCTGTCTCCCTGTTCAATTCTGCCCTTTTTTATTTTCAATCCCAAATCCCGTTTCTATTTAAATTCCCATTTCCAGCTGCCCACCTCCCTCAGCGCTTCCTGAGGAAAAGGGTTCGGGAATTTCTGTTTGTTCTTTCCCCACCAAAATCTCCATTTTCAGGCAGATTTTTTTAATTCACAGCACGAACGGAGCTTCAGATCTCCGAGATTTTGCCAAATTACAAAAGCCCCTCCCTCAAAGCCTCTCCGCACTTTGCAATTTGAGCAAATTAAATAATTATTGAATTATTCTGGTTTTTTTTTTTTTTTTTTTATATATCATGTATTTTTGACAGATCAAACCTCGGGCTTTCCCAGGAAAACCCCTTCCAAAAGGTTTTTTTTAACCTCCCAATATCCATTTCCTCCCTGGATTTTTCCCTTCAAAGCCGAAACCGGGATTTGCCGCGAGGCCGAGAGCCCGGCGGGACCGACGGACGCGTTTTCCGCGCCGCCCCGAGCCGGCCTCCGGAGCGTTCGGCGTCGTCACGCGCACAGAGAACGGGTTTGGAAAATGAAATTTCGGGTTCTGAACGGGCTCAGGGAATGAAAACACAGACATCTCACCCACCCCAAGACACGATTTGAGTCCCCGCCCTACGCGCACGCGACTTAACGTTTGTCGTTCGTATCGTTGCTGGAAATCAGAAATGGTTTCAAGAGTCAAAATTCCAAGATTCAAAATTCCAAGATTCAAACTCTCAATATTCAAACTTTCAAGATTCAAACTCTCAATATTCAAAATTCCAATATTCAGAATTCCAATATTCAAAATTGCAAGATTCAAACTTTCAAGATTCAAACTTTCAATATTCAAAATTCCAATATTCAAACTTTCAAGATTCAAACTTCCAAGATTCAAACTCTCAATATTCAAAATTCCAATATTCAAAATGTCAATATTCAAAATTCCAATATTCAGAATTCCAATATTCAAAACTGCAAGATTCAAACTTTCAAGATTCAAACTCTCAATATTCAAAATTTCAAGATTCAGAATCTCAAGATTCAAAAATAAAATATAAAAAAACCCCAAAACACCAAGAAGGAAAGCAAACTGGGAGCAGAGACCACGCCCGTTACAATCATTTGCTAAAGCACCACGCCCAACGCTCCAAACTTGGCGACCCCAAACAAACATCCCAAATCCACGGGATTTTTTTTTTCCCAGGGGCAAAAAAAACCAAAAAAACCCAAAAAAAACAACCAAAAAAAACCAAACCAACACCAACAAACCAACAGCAGGAAAAAGGTGCTGAGTTACACACACGCTCTAGGGGATAATCTGGGAAAGCCACTCACCTTGATATGAGTGCATTCAAGGTTACACAGAGAACACAAATGTGGGAATATTCGCGGCGACGTGGCGTAGTAGTCGTTCATCATGGACGGGGTGGGCAGGCGTTTGCTCTTCTGGGGATCCGAGAAGACGGGCAACCAGGACGCCTTCACCACCCCGAACGGGGATTTGATGGGTTCCTCTACCGACGAGCGGAAGGGTTTGTGGTAGGGTTTGTGTCCCGCCGACGAGGCCCCGCCGGCGGTGCCGGGATGGGTGCTGGGGCCGGGATGGGATCCAGGGCCAGGATGGGTTCCAGGGCCGGAATGAGTTCCAGGGCCAGGATGGGTTCCAGGGCCGGGATGGGTTCCGGGGCCGGGATGGGTTCCGGGGCCGGGATGGGTTCCGGGATGGGTTCCGGGGCCGGCGTGAGCGCCGGCGGCGTCGCGTTGCTTCTGCTCGTGGTGGCTGATGGCGGCCAGGAGCCCGGCCGAGAAGGGCGGCGTGCTCAAGGGCGGCGTGCTCAAAGGCGGCAACACGTGCTGGGAGGCGGGCGGCTGGACCAGCGGCGGCATCACCGGAGGCAGCAGGGGCTGCGGCAGCGGCGTGGGCAGCAGCGCCGGCAGCATGGGTGGCAGCACCGGCGGCATGGGCGGCTGAGACACCGGCTTCACCACCGGCAGCACTGCGGGCGCGGCGGCGGCGGCGGCGGAGCCGCACAGCACCGGCACTTTGGCCGGCGGCTCGGCTGGGAAAAACGACGGGGCGGGCGAGGAGTCGGCGGGGAAGGCCGGCAGCTTGATGACGTCTTCGGCCGGGAAGACGACGGGATTGCACGGCACGTTGGGCGGCGGGACGGCCACCGGCGGCGGCACGCTGGGCTCCCGCTGGAATTCCTCCCGGTTCTCGGCGCTCGACGGTTCGGCGTTGTAGACGCGCGCCTCCAGCGGCTCCTCGGGCGGCAGCGCCTCGGCGTTGTAGGGGCAGATCTCCAGCGGGTCCTCGGTGTAGCCGTACTTGCTGGCGTGGCCGTAGTCGATCACTTTGCCTTTGACGGCGGCGCCGGCGCTGCTCTCGCCCGCCGGCTCCTCGCCCCGGCCGGCAGCGCGCAGGACGGGCACGGCGTGGCCCATCTTCCGGATGCGGATCTCCCGCAGGATCCTCGGCATGTTCTCGGGCGTCAGCTGGTCGTCGGGGTAGCGGCTCAGCTCCTCCAGGTCTTCGTTGGACAACCCGAAGCTCGCTAAAATGCTGGAGGCGCTCTCGGGCGTGTAGCGGTTCTGAGGGTTGGAGTTCTGCTCCAAAACCGGCGGCGGCGCCGGGCCGGGCGGTTTGGGCCCGGCGGTACCGGCGGTGCAGGGGCCGCCATCCCAACGTGTCGCCCGCGGGTCTCCCTTCTGCTCCTGGTGCAGGTTGCTCTTCTCCTTGACCTTCCTGGGGTCTGCCCTGTGCAGAGTGACGCGGACGTTGATCCTCTGCGAGCCCGTCCACTGCAGTGCCTCCTGCCCCGAGAATCTCTGCGGCGCTCCTTGGGGCGTGGCGGGCGCGGCTTTCCTGGGCGGCCCCGGCGAGCCTCCGGCCCCGAAAGCTCCCGGGGGTTTGGCGCCTGCCGGGTTGGGTCCTCTGGGCCTGGGAGGCAAGGTTCCTCTGGGGCTGAACATTGCGTCTTTCAGCAATGCCCGGCGGGCGACGCCAGCGTGGGGAGGCGCCCGCTCGCCGCCGCCGCCGCCGGCAGCCGAGCGCTGGAGAGCCAAGTGGGTCTTAATTTGGGCAAGCTGAAAAGGAGGAGGAGGAGGGCCCAACACAAAAGGGCTGGCAAGGCCAAGGTTCAGGGAATTCACAAGTGGTGCGAAACTTTCCAAGAACAACACAAAGCTGCAAGTTAAAAGACAAGGATTAGATGGGTCATCTTGGTTTTTCGGCATCTGCTCGCAGCGGCTGGCTTAGGACCGGGGCGGGGGGGAGAGAAAAGCTAAACCGTGAGGCACGGGGAGCGGGGTTTTGGCACCGCGCGGTTGAAAGCGCTGCAAATCGACACAAAACAAACAAAACAACCGACCCCGTTTTCTTTTCGCTGTTTAAAGCTCTTAGATCTAGAGGACAGGTGATTAATCGGTGATTAACAGGTGATTAACAAGCTCAACCCAAACGAGTTGGACGTCACGGGGAACGCGACCGGCGGTGACGCTCGCCAACAGCGTGGCTCAAAACCTGGCGTTTCGGTGATGACAGAGCTCGGGTTTAATTACAATTAACGATTTTAGGAGCGGTCAAGCCAAGCGTGGAACCCCCACACCCCGTCCGATGATGAGCTGGAAGTGACACCGTTTAGGTGGAGAACTCCAAACCAGTTCCAACTGGGCGGAGCTGGAGCCGAGGCCGGCGCGGTTTCCAGGAGGACGCTCCCGTGGGTGAAGAGCAAACCCTGCAAGAATTCGCAGGGTGGGACGAGGCTGGAACTCTGTGGGTAGGAAAGATCCCATCTCTCCAAGGGTTTAAACAAGAAGGGTTTGGAGCAAGGAGGAGAATCGTACAGGAACGACCAAAAAAAGAAAAAATCTCCACGCGAAAAACACCGTGGGTCAAGGGGAAGTGGGGCTCGGTTTGGGTGAAATCATTTGAGAGTTGGGGGCTGTGAGGTGGGAAAAGGAGGTGCAGATCCAGGGGAAGGAAAATGAAACACCACAGAGCTCTGTGGAGAGGATCACATGGGGCTTTGGGCTGGAAGGGACTTCAAAGCCCATCCCGTTCCATTCCACGCCTCCCGTTATCCCAGCGCGCTCCAAGCCCCGCCCAAGCAAGCCAGGGATGGAGCTTGAGACCAATCAAACATCCAAGAGAGGCCGAGTTCTTGTGCAGCTCCTCGGGACCCAGCGAGGACACCGGGAGCTCGGGATTTAGGGCGAGGACAAAGCAGCACCACAACACCAGCGCGTCCCCATTCCCAACCCCGGAGAAAAAAATCCCAACCCTGCCCCGGCTCGAAGCAGGAAAACTCCAAATCTGGGAATTGCTCGTTTCCCCCTCGTCCATTTGTCATCTCCAAGAAGTGGAGAAGAACTCTTCTCATCTGTCATCTCTCAGAAGTGGAGAAGAACTCTTCTTGCGGCGAGGTTTTCCAGGAGTTTTCCCGGCCGTTCCCGAAGCTCCGCGCCGAGTTCCCGCGGGATTCCTCCGGAGTTCTCGTCTCGACGACGCCGTCGCGGTTTCCGAGCTCGTGGAAGTCGAAGTTTTTTCCACGAGCGGAGGTTCCCGCTGAGATCACAGCTCAAGGAATAAAACTTTTACAGGGAATGACCCAACAGGGGTGAAGGAGAGGAGGAGTTCCCAGCACAATTCCTGGAGCTCCTTCCGGGTGTTGAGTTCTTTTTTGAGGAATTATTTCATTTGAACCAATCACAAACTGCTCAAGCCCAGGAAAAAACCAACAAATCCTATTCATCCTCTCCAAGCAAACAACAACCGGATTCCCACCGGACAAAATTCCCAAAATTCCAGCCTCTCACCCAAATTCTCCAGCAATTAAATCGGATTTCAACGGGAGCTGCACGCGAAAGCCAAGTTTGCTCCAGAGGGTTTCCAAACCAACGGGGACCAACATTTCCCGAGCCACCTCCTGCCTCTCTGTTTGCGTTTCCTCTGGAATTCCCAGCACTGGAGGACAATAATTCCCTCCGGGAAGCACTCGGAGAAGGAACTCCGTCAAAAGCCACCACGAAGGGATCAGCAGAGCGGATTTGAAACGTCACCGACCTCAATTCCACGGATCAGGAATCTCCCGAAAAGAGGGGAAAAAATTCCCACGGGATGAGTTGTTACCTCTCCAGGGTTATTTCCACAGGGACAGGATGGGGAATAAGAACTCACCTCTGCAAACCTCAGCGCAGCAGCCTGGCCAGGGATGGGAGCCAGGCTGGGAAAGACTCGGAGCAAAACTCTCCCGGTTTATGGAAAACGTCCCCGGGCGTGGCATTGGATGGGGTTTGAGGTCCCTTCCCACCCGAACCGCTCCGGGATTCGAGGAAAGGCTGTGGAGCTGCTTGAGCGACCTTTCCAAAGGAAACGCTCCTGAGGAAATGCCGAGGTGGAGGAACAATGCTCTGGAGATATCAGGGAGGTCCTCGCCTTCCGCTGGCAGGCAGCTGGGTGTGGGAAGGGTCGGAGCCCGGGAAGCGCCGCTGCCGGGACAGGGAGAGCGCAGCAGGGACCGAGCTCCCAGCGGGGCTGAGGTGGCACCGGGATCACGGAATGGTTTGGGTGGGAAAAGACCTGAAATCCCAACCAATCCCAACCCCAGAGCAGGGACATCTCCACCATCTCAGGTGGATCCAAGCTCCAATGTCCAACCCAACCTTGGAGAATTCCAAGGATCCAGGGGCAGCCCCAGCCAAGTTGGGAATTCCACCCCAAAATCCAGAATTCCTGCCCCGATCCCAGCTCAATGTCACTTTTCCCAGTGGGAAGCCATTCCCTGTGTCCTGTCCCTGCAGCCCTTGTCCCCAGCCCCTCTCCAGCTCTCCTGGAGCCCCTTGGGGCACTTGGAGCATTCCCTGGAGTTTTCCCTTCTCCAGGGGAGCATTCCCAGCTCTCCCAGAACAGAGGGGCTCCACAATCCTGGAATGGTTTGGGTGGGAAAAGACCTCAAATCCCATCCCACTCCACTCTTTCCACAGGCAGGGACACCTCCCACTGATCCCAGGTGGATCCAAGCCCCATTGTCCAACCCAACCTTGGAGAATTCCAGGGATCCAGGGGCAGCCCCAGCCAAGCTGGGAATTCCAGCCCAAAATCCAGAATTCCTGCCCCAAATCCCAGCTCAATGTCACTTTGCCCAGTGGGAAGCCATTCCCTGTCTCCTGGCCCTGCAGCCCTTGTCCCTCTCCAGCTCTCCTGGAGCCCCTGCAGGCACTCGGAGCATTCCCTGGAGTTTTCCCTTCTCCAGGGGAACATTCCCAGCTCTCCCATCACCCCAGACTGGTTTGGGTGGGAAAAGAACCTTAAATCCCATCCCATTCCCCAAAAAAAAAAACCCCACAAAAGCCAAACGACGCTTTCCTTGCCTTCCCTTCAACTTTCTGCCTCCGTTTTTCCCGCCTTCCCAATACAGATGGAGAAATGGAAAAGTCCTGGAGTTAAAACTCTTGTGAGGCTCCACTGAGGGAAGAGACAAAACCTGAGAATTCCCACATGGAGACAAAAGGGCAAGGAAACACCCCCAGAACAGCACAGAAACCTGGGATTATTCCAGATGGAGAAGACCTTTGGGGATCATTGGGTCCGAGCTGTGCCCGATGCCCACATAAAGAATTCCTTGGGCAGCTCCAGGGATGGGGATTCCAAACCTTTCCATGGCCTGAGCACCTTTTCCATGAGGAAATTCCTGCTGCTGTCCCAGCTGAGCCTCCCCTGGCCCAGCCTGAGGCCGTTCCCTTCTGCTCCTCAAGGTCCCTCTGGAGCCTCCTGTTCTCCAGGAACGTCGGGAGAAGGCGGATTTCTCCCATTCCACGGAAAGTTCACCCAAAAGGAAATTCCAAAAAGGAGAATTTCCTGATTTCTCCCCTATAAATAGCACGGAATTTTCTGGCTCTGCCCCAACTCCGGAGCAGATCAACAAAGCCACACCTGAGATGCTGCCGTGCCTTTCCAAGAGCTTCTCCAGAAGCGACCGCATTCCACGTGGACCTGAGCCGCGTCCAGTCCCAAAGACCTGGAGCTCCTCTGGAGATTCCCAGCTCTTCCTCCGCTGGATGGCAAAAAAAATCTGGGAACGTTTTGGGCAGAGCTGGGTTCTCCTCGTCCTTCCTGCGCTGCCCAGCGCCGCGACGGCACCCAGAGGGTGGCACTGTCCTTCCCTCTGGAGGATTCCTCACCCACGGCAGCCCAGATGTTCCATCAGCGAGGTCAGGGCTTTGGGCACGGCATTCCCAGCCCTTCTCCTGAATTTGGGAATTCTGGATGGCCCTGGGCAGTTCAGCACCCTCTGGAGCTCTGGGATTGTCACCTCCAGAGTTCTCCTTGGTGGCACAACCCCATCTCCAGGTGGGGACGGCGGGAGCTCCTGGATTTTTCCGGGTGATCCGTGGCGTCCATCCCGATTATCCCGCAATCCCAGGCTCCTCCAGCTCCTCCGGCACAGCACAAGAGGATCCAGGTTGGTCTGGCATTCCAGGTTCTGGCATTCCAGCAGGCAAGAATTCCCAGGATTTTTTAGAGGCAAAAGCGGCTCCAGATCCAGCAGGATCTCACCCGGGATCGGTGGATTTTTTGGAATTCCACCAGCCAGGAGCACTGGGAACGTTCCACTCGCGCCAGGACATCCACAAGGGATGGGGAGGGGGGTGGATCTGGAGGATGAGGAGGAAGGGGAAGGTGGGATGGATGGGAAGGGTCCTGGAGCACCTGGAGAACGGGAAGAGGACAAATCCCAGCCTGGAAATTTGGATTTCTCAAAAAAAAAGAGAGAGAGACGGGCAAAAGCTGTAAAGCCTGAAGGAAGCAGATCCCAAAAAAACCCCAAAAAAACAGGACCAGGATGGGAAAGGAAGCACCGGAGGAAGAAAATTCCTGGGATGAGAGGAAACCAAATATCTGCACTTCAGCCACTCCAGGCTCAGGGAAAAACCAAATCCAGCTCCCAAAATCCCAAATTAAACTCTCAGGAGAAGCCAACTCCGTCCCTACCCCGGCGGAACGTCAGCACCAGGAATCCACTGAAATGTTCCCCAAAATTCCCATCCCAGCCTTTGAGGCAGGAAGTTTCTATCCAAACACAGCAAAAAAAAAAATCGGGACGAGCCTTTCAGCCAGAATTCCTTAAAATCAGGACCAAAATCAGACATTTTAACACCAGAAACCTTCCCCAAATTCCACTTTCAGAGCTGCAACAAGTCTGAGAAATGGATTTAAACGCCAGCAACAAGCGGTGGGTGAACTCCTGACACCGTCACTGCCATCCCTGCCTAAAATTCCCCCAAAAAAAAGCCCCAAATTCCCCAAAGAGTATTTAACTGAGGGCAAGGAAGCAGGAAAATGGGTTTTATTTACCTCCAGAGAAAAGGGGAAGGGCCCAGACCAGCTCCTCGTCTGGCAGCAAGAACAACCCCAGGCCCAAAGCGGGGGAAGGAAAAGAGGGAAGAGAAGGAATCCAGAGTTTTTGGAAAACTCCGGCCTGGGATTAAATTTTGGCAGAATTTGGAGGAGAAGAGGCTGGGCTGGTCCCTTCCAACCCCACAGAATTAAATCAGGGAAAAAAAAAAAAAAAAGAAATGAAAAAACTGAAATTCAGGATATTCCTTTTCCTTGGGGAACATCTTATCCCGAGGAAAAGCATGAGCTCCACCCTCTCCAACCCTCCCAGCAGCTGATTTAAAGTTGGAGATGTCCAGGGAAGGATCCCACAGGAAAGAGGAGCAAAAAAAAAAAAAACCCAAACCAATAATATTTAAACATCAATTCTGGCCTGGAATGAGATTTTTGGGGGTGGCTCAGTCTCAGTTCTGAGTCCAAAATCCGTTTAGTTTTACACCAATACTCTTAGAAAGAACCCCATTAAAAAAAAGAGATCCTAAAAAAAATAACAACCCGCGTTACATTCCTGCTTTAAAACAACATTAAAAAGCCCAAATCAAAAGGTTAAATCCCCCCCAAAAAATCGTTTTCAAAAGGTTAAAATCCCCCAAAAAGAGGAAGTTCCTGCCGACCACGTGATGCTACGGAGCGACAGCGCTCGGCCTGAAGTAAAAAAAATCTTTTTTTTTTTTTTTTTTTTTGGGTTGTTTTACCCAATTCTGCTCGATCCTTCCCGTTTCAAAGCAAGAAAAAAAAAATAAAAGAGGGAAAAAGCCGCGTTTAGAACCCCAAAACCACGAGGAGGTGCCTGAGGTCAGGTGGAAACCCAACGTGAGGCGGGTATCGCTCTATTCGGGGTCACTTTGAACCCCAAAACCCCACAACTTTTAACGTAAAAACGCAGAATTTATAGATCTGAAGGCCCGATTAAGGATTAAATCAAAGCTCGGAGCGTTCTTCGACGTGCAGGGGAACGGAGGGAGGAGCAGGGCAGCCTTTCCCTCGCTTTAAAAACCGCGTAAAGCCCAGATTGAAACGTTTAAAAAAAAAAAAAGGCGATTTAAATCCGTGCCGGGTATAAAAACGTAGCGAAAATCCGTCGCGGCTGCGCTGCAGGTCGGTGGTTACGGGGGCGGCTTTAGAAAAAGGATAAAGGATTAACGATAAAGAAACAAACAAACAAAAAAAAGACCAGGAATAAAGGAGAAGAGATTAAAAAATAAATTAAAGAATAAAAGGCCAAGAGCAGCCCGAAGCTCCTCATGAGGGCTCCTCATGAGGGGCCCCTCAGCCGCCCTCCCCCCCCCTCCCCTCACAGCCGCCATTACACGCGTCCCCCTCAGCCCCCACCGCTCCGGGTGTGAGGGGGGGGAGAGCGGCCGCCTCTCGCCTCCTACCTCCGCCGGAGCTCAACCACCGCTCTCCCCGCGTCCCCCGCCGCCGGGACGAACCGGGAAGAGCCGGGAAGAAGCCCCGAAAAAGCGGCGGGGAAAGCCCCGGGAGCGGCGGCGGCGGCGGCGGGCGGAGCGGCCGGGAAGCGGCGCGCGGAGGGAGACACGGCGAGCCGGGCGTTCTGCGGCTGCGCGGAGGCAGCGCGGGGTCAGAGCCGTGTGCAAAGGCGGGGAGGGGGGGCGGGCCGACCCCTGCCGCGGGGCATGCTGGGAGTCGCCCTGCTATAAAAGGGCGGCGGCGGCGCGCGCTGCCTCAGAGCGGCGCTGGAGTCCGAGAGTTTCGGTTCTTGTGTTTTCTCCCGTTATTGCCGCTTTTAGCTCTTGCTGCGGTTATTTTTGTAATTCCCCTAGCCTGTGCTGCTCTCAGTTACTGATCCTGCTCCTTGTGGTGCCCTCGTTTCCCTGCCTCAGGGCTGCTGTGTGCCGAGTCCAGCCTGTCCCTGGAATGGTGAGGGACAAACCCCTCAAAATCAACTGGTGAGGGACCGGGAGCTGTTTCCATTCCCCTGCCCGTCAATTACAATTTAGAGCTTTCACTTCATCCTTACTCAGGCCTTTAAATCCATAAATTTCAGCATTTTTTACCTTAAAGGCCTTACTCACCTTGGGGTGATTTTTAAAGGCGATTTAGGGAGGATTTGGGGAGGCCAATGCCCATTTCGGGCTGATTTTGAGGTGACGTTCGAGGTGATTCTGGGGCTATTTTTGGTGTCATCCATCCATCCATTATTCCATTAATCCATTATTCCATCAATCCATTAATCCATAAATCAGTTAATAAATCCCTCCATTCCTGCATCCATCCATCCATCCATCCATCCTTTAATCAATCCATTATTCCATTAATCTATTAATGCATCGATCCATCCATGGATCCATCCATCAATCCATTAACCTACCAATCCATTAATCTATTCATCGATCAATCCATGAATAAATCCATTATTCCATTAATCCATCAATCCATGAATCTATTAATCAATCCCTCCATCCATGCATCCATCTATCCCTGGATCCATCCATCCATTATTCCATTAATCTATTAATCTATCAATCCATTAATCCATCACTCCATCCATGGATCCATCCATCCATCCATTATTCCATTAATCCACCAATGCATTAATCTATTAATCCATCAATCCATTAATCCATCAGTCCCTCATTCCATTAATCCATCAATCCATCCATGGATCCATCCATCCATTATTCCATTAATCTACCAATCCATCAGTCCATCAATCCATCAATCCATTAATCCATCAATCAGTTCATAAATCCCTCCATCCCTGCATCCATCCATCCATTAATCGATCCATTATTCCATTAATTTATTAATCCATCAATCCATTAATCCATCCCTCCATCCATGCGTCCATCAATCCCTGAATCCATCCATCCATCCATCCATTATTCCATTAATCTATTAATCCGTCAATCCATTGATCCATCAATCCATCCATCAATCCATCAATCCATTAATCTACCAATCCATTAATAAATCAATCCATTATTCCATTAATCCATCAATCCATTCATCCATTCATCAATCCCTCCATCCATGGATCCATCCATCAATCCATTATTCCATTAATTCATTAATCTACCAATCCATCAATCCATTAATCTATTAATCCATCAATCAGTTCATAAATCCCTCCATTCCTCCATCCATCCATCCATTAATCAATCCATTATTCCATTAATTTATTAATCCATCAATCCATTAATCCATCCATCCATTAATCAATCCATTATTCCATTAATCTATTAACCTATCAATCCATTAATCCATCAATCCATCCATGGATCCATCCATCAATCCATCAATCCATTAATCTACCAATCCATTAATCTATTAATCTATCAATCCATTAATAAATCAATCCATTATTCCATTAATCCATCAATCCATTCATCCATTCATCAATCCCTCCATCCATCCATCCATTAATCAATCCATTATTCCATTAATCTATTAATCCATCAATCCACTAATCCATCAATCCATCCATGGATCCATCCATCAATCCATTAATCAATCAATCAATCAATTATTCCATTAATCCATCAATCCATCAATCCATCAATCCATCCATCCATCCCTGGATCCGTTCCAATCCCCGGAATTCCCGACGGGGCCGAGTGTCCCCGAGTCCCCCCCGGTGTCCCAAAAAACTCCTCCGGGAGGGGAGGATCCACGGAGAGCACCTGCAGAGCTCCCTCAGAAATGAAATCCCTCAAAAAACAAAAAACCACAAATCCCTCCAAATTATTTCCCTCAAAAAATGCCTTCCAAAAAATTCCCTCGAAAAATTAACTTAAATTTCTTTCCCTTTTAAATCCCTTAAATTTTCCTCAAATTTCCTTCAATTTTCCCTTAAAAATCCCTAAAAAATCCCTAAAAATGCCTCAATTTCCCTTAAAAATCCCTAAAAATCCCTCAAATTTCCCTCAAATTTCTCTTAAAAATCCCTTTAAACTCCCTTAAATTTCTCTTAAATTGCCCTCACATTTCCCTCAAATTTGTCTTAAATTTCCCTTAATTTTCCCTTAAAAATCCCTAAAAATCCCTCAATTTTCCTTAAAAAATCTCTTAAAAATCTCTCCAATTTCCCTCAAATTTCCCTTAAAAATCCCTTAAATTTCCCTCAAATTTCCCTTAAAAATCCCTAAAAATCCCTCAAATTTCCCTCAATTTTCTCTTAAAAATCCCTCAGATTTCCCTCAAATTTCCCTCAAATTTCCCTTAAAAATCCCTCCAGTTTCCCTCAAATTTCCCTTAAAAATCCTTTAAAAGTCCCTTAAAAGTCCCTTTAAATTCCCTTAAATTTCTCTTAAATTTCCCTCACATTTCCCTCAAATTTGCCTTAAATTTCCCTTAATTTTCCCTTCAAAATCCCTCCAATTTTTCTCAGTTTTCCTTAAAAATCCCTTAAAAATCCCTCCAATTTCCCTCAATTTTTTCTTAAATTTCCCTCAAATTTCCCTTAAAAATCCCTCAATCTTCCCTTAAAAATCCCTTAAAAATCCCTCCAATTTTTCTCAAATTTCCCTTAAAAATCCCTCAAATTTCCCTCAAATTTCCCTCAAATTTCCCTTAAAAATCCCTAAAAAATCCCTCCAATTTTTCTCAATTTTCCCTTAAAAATCCCTTAAAAATTCCTCAAATTTCCCTCAATTTTTTTCTTAAAAATTCCTCAAATTTCCCTCAAATTTCTCTTAAATTTCCCTCCAATTTCCCTCAAATTTCCCTTAAAAATCCCTTAGAAGTCTCTTAAAATTCCCTTTAAACTCCCTTAAATTTCTCTTAAATTTCCCTCACATTTCCCTCAAATTTCCCTTAAATATCCCTTAAAAATTCCTCCAATTTCCCTCCAATTTCCCTCAACTTTCCCTTAAAAATCCCTCAAATTTCCCTCAAATTTCCTTAAATATCCGTTAAAAATCCCTCAAATTTCCCTCCAATTTCCCTCAATTTTCCCTCAAAAATCCCTCAAATTTCCCTCAAATTTCTCTCAAATTTCCCTCAAATTTCTCTCAAATTTCCCTCAAATTTCCCTTAAAAATCCCTCAATCTTCCCTCAAAAATCCCATAAACATCCCTTAAAAATCCCTCCAATTTCCCTCAATTTTCCCTTAAAAATCCCAAAAAAATCCCTTAAAAATCCCTCAATTTTCCCTCAATTTTCCCTTAAAAATCCTTCAAATTTCCCTCAAATTTCTCTCAAAACTCTTAAAAGGATCGAGCACCAGGAATTCTGCTCTTTTCTAGGGGCTCAGTGACAGAAATTAATAAATTCTCATCAATATTTCAATTAAAAGGGTTTGGGAACAGGGAATTTTGCTCTTTTAGATCCCAAATGGCTTTTGCTCATCCTGGCTGTGCTGAGGGCTCCGAATAAATCCCCAAAAAAACCCCAAAAGAGCTGGGAATGGCAGCAAATCCCAAAGCTGAGCCCAGCCCCGGCCCCGAACCCCCAGGGATTTCAGGGGGTGGGGATTTGGGATTTGGGGATTTGGGAGAGAAAGGGATTTGGGATTTGGGGGGAAATGAAGGGGATTTGGGGAAACGGAGGGGGTTTGGGGGATGTGGAGCTGGGGAAGGGCTCAGGATGGGGAATGGGGATTTGGGATTTGGGATTTGGGATTTGGGATTTGGGATTTGGGGATTTGGGGTTTGGGAGAGAAGGGGATGGGGAATGGGGGTTTGGGAGAAATGGGGAATGGGGATTTGGGATTTGGGGATTTGGGATTTGGGAGAAAAGGGGATTTGGGATTTGGGGATTTGGGATTGGGGAGAGAAGGGGATTTGGGATTTGGGGATTTGGGATTGGGGAGAGAAGGGGATTTGGGATTTAGGATTTGGGAGAGAAGGGGATTTGGGATTTGGGATTTGGGATTTGGGAGAAAAGGGGATTTGGGATTTGGGAGAAAAGGGGATTTGGGGATTTGGGATTTGGGGATTTGGGATTTGGGAGAAAAGGGGATTTGGGGTTTGGGAGAAAATGGGAATGGGGATTTGGGATTTGCGGAATTTGGTATTTAGGGGAAAAGGGGATTTGGGGTTTGGGATTTGGGAGAGAAGGGGATTTGGGGTTTTGGGGATTTGGGATTTAGGGATTTGGGATTCGGGGAATTCTCCTCCCGGCCAAGCTGTCCCAGCCCCGCCCGGGCGCGGCTGGAGGCGCCGTCCCCGCGGGCCTTGGTGGCACTTTGGGGACACGTGGTGGCCTCGGGCTAATGGCGGGGCTGGCGGCTCCGGGAGAGCCCGGGCAGCTGCTGCCCCCAATTAACTCATTAACTCATTAACTCATCAAGTCATTAACTCAGCGGCCGGGGAGGGGGGGCTCGGTGCTCTCAGCGCTGTCCCCGCGGTGTGACAGCAGATGGGACAGCGAGGGGACAGCGAGGGGACAGCGAGGGGACATTGAGGGGACAGCCAGCCCCGAGGGGACAGCGAGGGGACAGCGAGGGGACAGAGACGGGACAGAGAGGGGACAGCGAGGGGACAGCGAGGGGACAGAGCGGGGACAGCCAGCCCCGAGGGGACAGCGAGGCACTGTCCCTGTCCCTTGTCCCCAGCACTGTCACTGTCCCCTGTCCCCTGTCCCCTGTCCCTGTCCCTGTCCCCATCCCTGTCCCCTGTCCCTGTCCCTGTCCCTGTCCCCATCCCTATCCCTGTCCCCTGTCCCCTGTCCCCAGCACTGTCACTGTCCCCTGTCCCCTCCCCCCCAGCTCCCCGACGCATTCGTGACCCCCCCGTGCCCCCCCCATGAGGCCACACCCCGGTGCCACCCCCCCAAGTGCCACCAACCCCCTCCGAGTGTCCCCAAACCCCTCCGAGTGTCCCCTCCGCCTGTCCCGGCCCGGCCCGCGCGCTATTTTTGTCCCCCCCGTGGTGACACCGCTGTCCCCAACCATAGAAGGAGCCGGCGGCCACCCCGGGGTGGGGGGGAGGTCATTTGTCGCCGAGGTGTCCCCTGGCAGCGCGGATTGTCACCTCCGCCCGTCGGGGACACTTGGTCGTGTTTGTCCCCTCGGTTTTGGGGACTGGCCCGGGGCTGGGAATGGCTCCTGGGGACACCGGTGAACCTGGTGGCACCTCCCCGGTGACAGATTTGGGGACATTGCCCTCCGGCCATCCCCCCCCTTGAACGGCTCCTGGGGACATCGGTGACCCTGGTGCCACCATCCGGGTGACAGATTTGGGGACACTGCCCTCCGGCCATCCCCCCTTCTGTGCCCAGCCGTGGTTTGCCCCAGAGGGAATTGTCCCCATCCAGCGGGGGACACCGGGGACACCCTAAACTGGGGGCACTGGGGTCACCCCAAACTGGGGTCCCCCCACTCCAAACTGGGGACACCGGGGTCACCCCAAACTGGGGACACCCCACCCCAAACTGGGGACACTGGGGTCACTCCACCCCAAACTGGGGACACCCCAAACTGGGGGTACTGGGGACACCCCACCCCAAATTGCGACACCGGGGTCACCCCAAACTGGGGACACTGGGGACACTGGGGTCACCCCAAACTGGAGTCACCCCACCCCAAATTGCGACACTGGGGTCACCCTAAACTGGGGACACCGGGGACACCGGGGACACCCCAAACTGGGGGCACCGAAGTCACCCCACCCCAAACTGCGACACCGGGGTCACCGCAAACTGGGGACACCCCACCCCAAACTGGGGTCAGCCCACCCCAAACTGGGGACACCCTACCCCAAACTGGGACACTGGGGACACCCCAAACTGGGGACACCCCACCGCAAACTGGGGGCGCCGAAGTGACCCCACCCCAAACTGGGGTCACTGGGGTCCCCCCACCCCAAATTGCGACAGCGGGATCACCCCAAACCGGGGACACCCCACCCCAAACTGGGACGCTGGGGACACCGGGGTCACCCCAAACTGGGGATACTGGGGTCCCCCACCCCAAACCGGGGTCACCGGGCCCTGCAGGACCCCGCACCGGGAAGGGCACAATCCCCAAACCCTCGGGGTGTCCCTGTGCCAGCAGCACCCCGGGGTGCCCCCGAACCGCCCCCCCGGGAATCCCCCGAGCCCCCCCCAAAAGCGCTGCCCCGCACCCCCAAAACCCCGGCCCGGAGCGGGAAATGGGGTTGGGGACACCCCGGGGGGGTTGGGGACACTCGGGGGGGGGTTTGGGGACACCCCGGGGGGGTTTGGGGACACCCGGGGGGGGTTTGGGGACACCCCGGGGGGGGTTTGGGGACCCCCGGGGGGGGCGGGGCACTCACCGTCCGAGCGGATCCGGGGGGGCCGGGGGGGGCCGGGGACCCCGAGTTCGGGGGGAGGCGGAGGAGCCGCCGCCGCCTCCCGCCCGCATCGCGGGACCCGCAGCGGGAGCGGCACCGGGAGCACCGGGATCAGCGGGAGCACCGGGATCAGCGGGAGCGGGATCAGCGGGAGCACCGGGAGCACCGGGAGCACCGGGATCAGCGGGAGCACCGGGAGCGGGATCAGCGGGAGTAGGATCACCAGGCTCACCGGGACCGGGATCACTGGGAGCACCGGGATCAGCGGGATCAGCGGGATCAGCGGGATCAGCGGGACCGGGAGCACCGGGAACACCGGGATCAGCGGTAGCGGGATCACCGGGAGCGGGATCACCGGGATCAGCGGGCTCGGGCTCACCGGGCTCGGGATCACCGTGAGCGGGACCGGGATCACCGGGAGCGAGATCAGCGGGAGCACCGGGAGCGGGATTAGCGGGAGCGGGATCAGCCGGAGCGGGATCACCGGGATCGGGATCGGGACCGGGCTCACCGGGCTCACCGGGCTCACCGGGCTCACCGGGATCACCGGGATCAGGCTCAGCGGGAGCACCGGGCTCAGCGGGAGCACCGGGCTCACCGGGAGCGGGCTCACCAGGATCACCGGGCTCACCGCGCTCACCGGGCTCGTCACCGCGCGGAGGCGGCGCTGGAGCAGCCCCGGGGGGTCTCACCCCTCTGGGGGTGCGCGCTTGGGTGGAGGCTCCCGGGGACCCCGAAAGTGCGGGGGCGCAACCGAGTGTGTGTGTGTGTGTGTGTTCCCCTCCCCCCGGGGCTCCCCCCGAAATTGGGGTGCGGGGCTGGAACCCCTCCTGTTCCTGAGCCCGAAATTGGGGTTCAGGGCAGGATAAACACCCCCAAATAGTGACCCCAAAACTGGGCGTGCAGGGCTGGATCTCCCCCGTTCCTGACCCCAAAACTGGGGGTGCGGGGCAGGGTCACCCCCCGTTCCTAAGCCCGAAATTGGAGTGCAGGGCTGGAACCCCCCCTGTTCTGACCCCAAAATTGGGGTGCAGGGCAGGGTCACCTCCTGTTCCGACCCCAAAATTCGGGTGCAGGGCAGGGTAACCCCCCCAAATGGCGCCCCCCATTTTGGGGGTGCAGAACCGGCTCCCCCCCCCGCGCTGTCCCCATTTTGGGGGGGTCACAGCCCGGTCCCCCCCCCCCCCCCCCCCCAATTTCAGGTTTGGCCCCGCCCCCAAGCCGCGCGCCGGCCACGTGAGCGCCCCCGCCCCTTCCCTGTGTTTACATGATTCGACCAATCAGCGTCCCTCTAGCAACGCAGCCTCGCGGCGGGGCGGGGGGGTTTGTGCGACCTCTTCCCATTGGGCAAAACACCTGTCAGTCATCCCCCCCACCAGCGCGGGGCGGGGCGTTACGTGTTATTTACATCGCGTGTGGCCACGCCCACCCTCCCTACCCCACGTGGGGGACGCGTGCCCTCATCCAATCAGAGCCGCCGGCGGCCTCCAATCCGAAGCGCCGCTCGGTGGGTGGGATTAACCGCCTGATCGACAGCTGAGCGGCGCAATAGCAACGCGCGTTTATTCCGTATCGTCCAACCAGAGCGCTGAGGGGCGGGGCCTGGCGGCGGCGGCGGCTGAGGGAGTCCGGCCGGCCCCAGGTACCGTGAGGGGACACCGGGGCCGGGGGGGGCGGGACACGGCGGCGACAGCGGCGACACCGCGGGGCCAGCACGGCCAACACAGCCCGGCCGACCGCGAGGTACCGCCGGGGACACGGGGGAGCTCCGGAGCCGGGCAGGCCCCGCTGTCCCGCGGGCTCCTGAGGGGCTCCGGGAGGAGCGGGCCCGGGGGTCGCTGAGGCCGAGCCGGGCTCGGCCGGGGCCGCTGGCCCGGGATCCCCGGGAACGGCGCTGGAAGAGCCCCGAAAGTGCCCTCGGTGTGGGCCGGGATCGGCTCCTCCATCCCAATCCCGTTCCCAATCCCAAACCCCAATTCCCTCCCTCAGGCGGGGTTCGGGCCAGGTCGCTTCCCCCCCCCCCCACCCCGAGTTCCCGCTCCAGCCGGGCTTTGGGATGTTCCTGGAATTCCAAAAATTCCTTTGGGAGTTTTTTTTTCCCTCGGGAATTTTCCCCGGATTGAACCCTTTGGGAATTTTCTCCCTTGGGAATTTTCTCCCTGGTTTAACCCTTTGGGAATTTCCCCTAGTTTAAACTTTTGGGAATTTTCTCTCTTGGGAATTTTCTCCCTGGTTTAACTCTTTGGAATTTTCTCCCTTGGGAATTTCCCCTGGTTTAACCCTTTGGAATTTTCTCCCTTGGGAATTTTCTCCCTTTGGAATTTTCTCCCTTTGAGAATTTTCTCTCTGGTTTAACCCCTTGGGAATTTTCTCCCTTCGGGAATTTTCTCCCCGGTTTCCACCCCAATCCAGCCCAGCCCTGCCCTGGAAAGGGCGTTATCTCTTCCCAGGGAATTCCCAGGAATTCGGAGCCCGATTCCCAGCGGGATGGGCCATTCCCGGGGCCATTCCCGGAATTCCCTCTCCCGCTCCCTCCCCTGCGCCCGTTCCGCCGGGATTTTGGGGAATTCGGGTGGGAAAAAGGGCTCCGAGCTCCCCGAGCTGAGCCGGAGGGGCTGGAGGAGCTCGGGGCAGGGAGGGATCCCGCCGGAATTCCCGGGAATTGCACCGCAGGGAATGCTCCGAGTGCCTGCAGGGGCTCCAGGAGAGCTGGAGAGGGGCTGGGGACAAGGGCTGCAGGGACAGGAGACAGGGAATGGCTTCCCACTGGGAAAAGTGACATTGAGCTGGGATTGGGGCAGCAATTCTGGATTTTGGGCTGGAATTCCCAGCTTGGCTGGGGCTGCCCCTGGATCCCTGGAATTCTCCAAGGTTGGGTTGGACATTGGGGCTTGGAGCCACCTGGGATGGTGGAGGTGTCCCTGTCCATGGATGGGATGGGATTTCAGGTCTTTTCCGACCCAAACCATTCCAGGATTCTGGAGCTCTTTTGCTCTGGGAGAGCTGGGAATGTTCCCCTGGAGAAGGGAAAACTCCAGGGAATGCTCCGAGTGCCTGCAGGGGCTCCAGGAGAGCTGGAGAGGGGCTGGGGACAAGGGCTGCAGGGCCAGGAGACAGGGAATGGCTTCCCACTGGGCAAAGGGGGGATTTTTATGGAATATTGGGCAGGAATTCCTGGCTGGAAGGGTGGGGAATTCCCAGTGTGCTCGCAGTGCTCCAGGAGGAATTCGGGATGAGGTTCCTGAGCATTCCTTGGATTGTTTGGGTGGTTTTTTTAATTTTATTTTTTTCTGGGAGAATCCGTCAGAGCCGGGCCGGGATTAAAGGAGAAGCGGGATGGGATTATCCCGGATCAGGGAAATAGGGCACGGCCCTTGGGAGCTGGGAATGGGAAATGGGAATGCAGAGCTGGGAATGGGGAATGGGAATGCAGGGCTGGGAATGGGAAATGGGAATGCAGGGCTGGGAATGGGAATGCAGGGCTGGGAATGGGAATGCAGGGCTGGGAATGGGGATAAATCCCCATGGCCAGAAGGGAAATCGGGATCAGGGCTGGGATTTGGGACGGTGGATGCAGGGATTTGGTCGGGGAGAGGGGATTGGAGCACTGGGAATGTGAATTTTCCGGAGTGGGAGGCACCGGGAGATCCTGGATGGGCCGGACCTGTGGGGCTGGGAATGGGAATGGGAGGATCCAGGGGCAGGATCCATCCCTGGGGAACGGAGCCCGGCCGGGGATTTGGTGCCGTTCCCGCTCCCGAGGAGCTGAGGGGGAGCCTGGGAAGTGTCCCGGCCTCTCCTGCCCGGATTCCTCCGGGGGATCCTGGAATTCGGCTCGGGAAGGGACCTGAAATCCCAGCCCCGTTCCAAGCCCAGCCCTTCCCAGCGCTGCTCCAAATCCATCCCGGCCTGGCCTGGGACATTCCAGGGATCCGCAGCACAGCTGGGAATTCCAGCCCAGCCAGGAATCTAAAAAAATCCCAAAATCCAAGAAAAAAAACCCTCCCTGAGGTGAAATTTGGGTGTTTTGTTCCCTCCCTTCCCTTCCCGCGCTGCTCCGGAGCCTTGGGAAGGAGAGCAGCTGGGAAAACGCCGGGAAAGGGCTCAGAGGGAATTTCTTCCCCCCAAATCCGGGCGGATTTTCCCGATTTTTCCCGCTGCCCTGGCTGCTCCCACCGCGATTCCCTGGGAACAATTCCCTTCCCCTCCTGCATTCCCGGTGTTCCCGGCGTTCCAGCTGAAGCCCCTCCCCGTTCCCTGGGCTGATCCCACAGGAAAGGAGGGAATTCCAGAGCCCCTCTGCTCTGGGAGAGCTGGGAATGTTCCCCCGGAGAAGGAAAAAAAACTGCCCGCGGGCAATTCCCGGGAATTCCACCGGGATCCCTCGGGGCACTCGGAGCATTCCCTGGAGTTTTCCCTTCTCCAGGGGAACATTCCCAGCTCTCCCATCATCCCTGAGCTCACCCCCCGTTCCCAACCTTCCAGAACATCCCAAACTCCGGCAGTTTGGGGCTGGGAAGGATCCTTTTCCCAGGATTGATGGATGGATGCAGGGATTGATGGATGCATGGATGGAGGGATGGATTAATAGATTAATGCAATAATGGATTGATTTATTAATGGATTGATAGATTAATAATGGATTGATAGATGAATGGATTGATGGATTGGTGGATGGATCCATGGATGGACTGATGGATTACTGGATTGATGGATTAATGGAATAATGGATTGATGGATCAATATATTGATGGATTGATGGATTGATGGATTGATGCATGGATCCATGGATGGGTTGATGGATTGATGGACTGATGGATTAATGGATTGATGAATTAATGGAACAATGGATTAATGGACTGATGGATTGATGGATTGATGGATTAATGGAATAATGGATTGATGGATTGATAGATTGATAAATTTATAGATTAATGCATTGGTGGATTAATGGAATAATGGATGGATGGATTCAGGGATGGATGGATCCAGCCCAGCCCCTCCCAGCCAGGAATTCCTGCCCCAATCCCAGCTCAATGTCACTTTTCCCAGTGGGAAGCCATTCCCTGTCTCCTGGCCCTGCAGCCCTTGTCCCCAGCCCCTCTCCAGCTCTCCTGGAGCCCCTTTGGGCACTCGGAGCATTCCCTGGAGTTTTCCCTTCTCCAGGGGAACATTCCCAGCTCTCCCAGCATCCCTGAGCTCACCCCCAATTCCCAACCTTCCAGAACATCCCAAACTCCGGCAGTTTGGGGCTGGGAAGGATCCTTTTCCCAGCTCTTCCAGTCATGGATGGATGCAGGGATGGAGCCAGGGATGGATGGAGGGATTCAGGGATCCATGGATGGAGGGATTGATGAACTGATTGATGGATTAATAGATTAATGCATTGATGGATTAATGGAATAATGGATTGATTTATTAATGGATTGATAGATTAATGGATTAATGGATTGGTGGATTGATGGATTGATGGATTGATGGATGGATGGATCCATGGATGGATTGATGGACTGATGGATTAATGGATTGATGGATTGATGAATTAATGGAATAATGGATTAATGGAATAATGGATTAATAGAATAATGGATTAATGGACTGATGGATTGATGGATTGCTAGATTAATGGGGTAATGGATTGATGGATCAATATATTAATGATTGATGGATTAATGGATTGATGGAATGATGGAATGATGAATTAATGGATTGATGGACTGATGAGTTGATGGATTGATGGATTAATGCATTAATGCATGAACTCAATATTGATGGATTGATGGATTGATAAATTAATGGATTGATGGATGGATGGATGGATCCATGGACGGATTGATGGATTGATAGATTAATGGAATAATGGTTTGATGGATAGTTGGATTGATAGAATAATAGATTAATGCATTGATGGATTAATGGATTTATGGATTGATAGATTAATGAATTAATGGAATAACAGATTGATGGATCAATATATGAATGGATTGGTAGATTAATGGATCCATGGATTGATGGATGGATCCATGGATGGACTGATGGATTAATGGATTGATGAATTAATGGAATAATGGATTAAGGGACTGATGAATTGATGGATTGATGGATTAATGGAATAATGGATTGATGGATCAATAGATTAATGGATTGGTAGATTAATGGATTAATGGATTGATGGATTGATGGATTTATGGACTGATGAATTAATGGATTGATAGATTGATGATTTGATGGATTGATAGATTAATAGATTAATGCATTAATGCATGAACTCAACATAGATGGATTGGTGGATTGATGGATTGATAGATTAATGAATTAATGGATTAATGGATTGATGGATGGATCCATAGACGGATTGATGGATTGGTGGATTGATAGATTAATGCATTGGTGCATAATGGATTGATGGATTAATGGGATAATGGATTGATGGATTAATGAATTGTTGGATTGATGGATTGATTGACAGATTGATGGATTAATGGATTAATGGATTTATGGATTAATGAATTGATGGATTGATGGATAGATGGATTGATAGATGGATAGATTAATTAATTTAGTGATTAATGGATTCATGGACTGATAGATGGATTAATGGATCAATTGATGGATTGATGGATTTATGGACTGATGGAATGATGGATTGATTAACAGATTGATGGATTAATTAATTTAGTGATTAATGGATTGATGGGTTGATGGATTAATGGATTGATAGATTAATAGATTAATGCATTGAGGGATTGATGGATTGATAGATGATTGGAATAATGGATTGATGGATGGATCCATGGATGGATTGATTGATTTATAGACTGATGGATTAATGGATTGATGGATTAATGGATTGATAGATTAATGGATTGGTGGATTCATGGATGGATGGAAGGAGGGATGGATGGAGAGAGGGGAGAAATTGATAGATGGGTTGATCAATGGATTGATCAATGGATTGATGGATTGATGGAATGATCAATGGATTGGTGGATTGATCAGTGGATTGGTAGATGGATTGATGGATTGGTCAATGCATTGGTGGAACGGTCTCTGATCCATTCCCAATCCCTGGGCTCCATTCCCGGATCACTCCCTCTGCCCAATCCCCCCAGGACCAACCCCACCCTCCCTGTGCTGGAACCCCGGCCCAGATTGGGGATTTGGGATCTCCAGCACCCCCTGACCCCGCTGGATTTGGGATTTAGGATTTGGGATCTCCAGCACCCCCTGACCCCCGCTGGATTTGGGATTTAGGATTTGGGATCTCCAGCACCCCCTGATCCCCACTGGATTTGGGATTTAGGATTTGGGATCTCCAGCACTCCCTGATCCCCACTGGATTTGGGATTTGGGATCTCCAGCACCCCCTGACCCCTGCTGGATTTGGGATTTGGGATTTGGGATCTCCAGCACCCCCTGACCCCCGCTGGATTTGGGATTTGGGATTTGGGATCTCCAGCACCCCCTGACCCCCGCTGGATTTGGGATTTGGGATTTGGGATCTCCAGCACCCCCTGACCCCCGCTGGATTTGGGATTTGGGATCTCCAGCACCCCCTGATCCCCACTGGATTTGGGATTTAGGATTTGGGATCTCCAGCACTCCCTGATCCCCACTGGATTTGGGATTTGGGATCTCCAGCACCCCCTGACCCCTGCTGGATTTGGGATTTGGGATTTGGGATCTCCAGCTCCCCCTGACCCCCGCTGGATTTGGGATTTGGGATCTCCAGCACCCCCCGACCCCTGCCGGATTTGGGATTTGGGATCTCCAGCACCCCCTGACCCCCACTGGATTTGGGATTTGGGATCTCCAGCACCCCCTGACCCCCACTGGATTTGGGATTTGGGATTTGGGCTCTCCAGCCCCCCTGACCCCCAGGCCCCGCTGTTCCCAGTTTTTAGGATGAATGGCTCGGAGCTGGCCGGCAGCCCGGCCTCCAGCCCCGCAGCCCAGGCGGATCCCGTTGGGAACGGGCGCCCGGAGAAGGAGCCGAACCCCTTTGCCGAGTACATGTGGATGGAGAACGAGGAGGATTTCAACCGGCAGGTGAGAGCCCGGCATCGGGAACGGGAAACCGGCCGGGAACGCCGGGATCCGGTGGGACAGGAGCCGCCCCGGGATTGGGAACGGGAAACCGGCCGGGAACGCCGGGATCCGGAGGGAAAGGAGCCGCCCCGGCATCGGGAACGGGAAACCGGCCGGGAACGCCGGGATCCGGAGGGAAAGGAGCCACCCCGGGGTGGGAGCCGCCTGGAAAAAAGCTGGGAAAAGTCTCTGATCCTTCCTGAGGGGTGGTGGCGTCACCTTCTGAGGTTTTGGAATTCGCTTTCCCTTTCCTTTTTGGGATCTTCTTTCCGTCTTTGGGATTCCCCTTCTCTTCCCTTTTATGGGAATCCCCTTTCCTTCCCTTTTTGGGATTCCCTTCCTTTCCTGTTTGGGATTCCCCTTTCCCTTCTTGGGATTCCCTTCCCTTTTTGGGATCTTCTTTCCCTTTTTCGGAGTCCCCTTTCCCTTCCCTCTTTGGGATTCCCCTTTTCTTTTTGGGATCTTCTTTCACTTTTTGGGATTCCCTTCCCTGTCCTTTCTTAGGAATCCCTTCCCTTCCCTTTTTGGGATTCCTGTTTCCCTTTTTAGGATTCCCTTCCCTTTTTGGGATTCCCTTTCCTTTCCCTTTCTGGGATTCCCTTTCCCTTTTTGCGATTCCCCATTCTTTTTTTGGGATTCCCCTTCCCTTTTTGGGATCTTTTTTCCCTTTTTGGGATTTCCCTTCTCTTCCCTTTTTGGGATTCCCTTTCCTTCCCTTTTTGGGATTCCCCTTTCTTCTTTTGGGATTCCCTTTTCGCTTTTTGGGATTCCAAACATTTTCGTGGATCCAGATTTGGAGCATTGGCTCCTCTTGGCATCTCCCAAAATCCAGAGAAAAGTGGGAAAAATCCCCGGCCCCGTCCTCGGCTTCCACATCCCAGCTCCGGGAATTCCAGGCTGGGAAAGCTCTGGGATCACAGCCACCACCCCTGGAGCCAGGAATTCCTGGAATTCCTGGGATTTTCCAAGGAAAACCCTGGAATTTTTCAACCCGAAGAATTCCAGGATTCCACAGCCCTGGGGAAAAAAATCCCAGGGAATAAAAAATTCCAGGGAAAAAAAATTCCGGGAAAAAAATTCCAGGGAAGAAAAATCCTGGGAAAAAAAATCCCAGGGAAAAAATTCCCAGGGAAGAAAAATCCCAGGGAAGAAAAATCCTGGGGAAAAAAATCCCTGGGGAAAAAAAAATCCCAGGGAAAAAAAAATCGTGGGAAAAAAAAATCCAGGGGAAAAAAATCCCAGGGGAAAAAAATCCAGGGAAAAAACCCCGGGAAAAAAAAAAATCCCAGGGAAAAAAAAATTCCAGGGAAAAAAAATCCAGGGAAAAAATTCCCAGGGAAAAAAATTCCTAGGGAAAAAAAAATCCCAGGGAAAAAAATCCAGGAAAAAAAATTCCAGGGGGAAAAAAAATCCAGGGAAAAAAAAATCCCAGGGGGAAAAAAATCCCAGGGGGAAAAAAATTCCCAGGGAAAAAAAATTCCCAGGGAAAAAAAAATCCCAGGGAAAAAAATCCAGGGCAAAAATTCCAGGGAAAAAAATCCAGGGGAAAAAAAATCCAGGAAAAAAAATCCAGGGAAAAAAATTCCTGAGAAAAAAAAATCCCAGGAAAAAAAATCCAGGAAAAAAAAATCCCAGGGAAGAAAAAACGCTGGGATTTTCCGACTGGAAGAATTCCCTGGAAATTCCTGGGAATGTCTCGGGCGTGCAGGTGGAGGAGGAGCTGCAGGAGCAGGAGTTCCTGGATCGCTGCTTCCAGGAGATGCTGGAGGAGGAGGAGCGGGATTGGTTCATCCCGGCCCGGGACCTGGAGCAGGGAAAGGCGGCCGGCGGGAACAACGGGAACGGGGACGGGGACATCCTGGTGAGAGAGATCCTTGGGAATGTTGGGAATGTTGGGAATGTTGGGAATGGGGAATTGGAATTGGGAATTGGGAATTGGGAACCGGGAAACGGGAATGGGGAACGGGGAATTGGGAACATGGAAATGGGAATTGGGAACTGGGAAATGGGAATTGGGAATGGGGAATTGGGGAATTGGGGAATTGGGGAATTGGGGAATTGGGGAGCTGGGAACCGGGAGCCAAGAACTGGGCATTGGGAATTGGGAACCGGGAAATGGGAATGGGGAATTGGGAATTGGTAATGGGGAATGGGGAATGGGGGATTGGGAACCGCAACCTGGAACAGGGAAATGGGAACCAGGAATTGGGAATTGGGAACCGGGAACTGAGAACTGGGCATTGGGAACTGGGAACTGGGAATTGGGGAAATGGGAATTGGGAACTGGGAATTGGGAACTGGGGAATCGGGAATTGGGAACCGGGAACCAGGAATTGGGCATTGGGAATGGGGAATTGAGGAACGGGGAATTGGGAATGGGGAACTGGGGTATGGGAACCAGGAAATGGGAACTGGGAAATGGGGAAATGGGAATGGGGGAATGGGAATGGGGAATTGGGAATGGGGAATTGGGGAACCGGGGGTTGGGAACCAAGAACCGGGAATTGGGAACCGGGAAACAGGAATTGGGAACTGGGAACTGGGAACTGGGAATGGAGAATTTGGAACGGGGAATGGGGAATTGGGAATTGGGAATTGGGAAATGGGAAACGGGAATTGGGAAACGGGAATTGGGAATTGGGGAGTTGGGAATTGGAGAATTGGGAATGGGGAATTGGGGATTGGGGGATTGGGAACCGCAACCTGGAACAGGGAAAGCCGGGGAGCGGGAACGGCACCGGGAACGGGAACGAGGGGGACATTCTGGTGAGGGAATATTGGGAATGTTGGGAATATTGGGAATTGGGGATGGGAAATGGGAATTGGGGAATTGGGGAATGGGGAATTGGGGAATTGGGAATTGAGAAATGGGGAATTGGCGAATTGGGAATGGGAATGGGAACAGTGGGATGGGAATGGGGAATTGGGAAATGGGAATGGGGAATTGGGAATAGGAATGGGGAACCGGGAATTGGGAACCGGGAAACGGGGCTTGGGCTGGGGCTTGTCCCATCCTTGGGATTATCCCGTGCTTGGGATTGTCCTGGCCTTGGGAACGGGATATCCTTGGGATTGGGCTTTGGGATTGGGATATCCTTGGGATTGTCCCATTTCTGGGATTGTCCCAGCTTTGGGATTGGCCCAGAATTCCCGGGAGCACTCAAGGCCCCAGCTGGCTCCACCTGGAAAAGCGGGAAAGGGCTGGGCTGGGGACCCCAAACCCCGGGAATTCCCTTGGGAACCCAGAATTCTGGGAATTCTCTTGGGGAAACCCCAGCCCACCCCAGGGAGGTGAGAATTCCCGACATTCCCGCCATTCCCGACACCAAAATTCCGTCTTTTTCCCCAGAGCAAAAGCAACTTGAACCCGGACGCCAAGGAATTCGTGCCCGGAGTGAAATACTGACCCTGGGGCCGCCCAGGGACTGAGCCCTGCTCCAGGGGAAAAATTCCCAGGGAAAAAATTCCAGGGAAAAAAAAATCCCAGGGGAAAAAATTCCCAGGGAAGAAAAAATTCCAGGGGAAAGAAATTCCCAGGGAAAAATATTCCAGGGAAAAAAATAATCCCAGGGAAAAAATTGCAGGGAAAAAAATTCCAGGGAAAAAAAAAATCCAGGGAAAAAAATCCTGGGAAAAAAATTCCCAGGGAAAAAAAAATTCCAGGGAAAAAAATTCCAGGGAAAAAAATCCCAGGAAAAAAAATTATGGGGAAAAGGGTCAGGTTTGGTGCTTTTTTGGTGGAGGAGTTTTTGGGGATCCCTGCTTTTTTCTGGAACGGGATTTTTAAGGATCCTTGTTTTGTCTGGAATGGGATTTTTTAGGATCCCTGATTTTTCGGGATCCCTGGTTTCTCAGGAATGGGATTTTTTGGGATCCCTAATGTTTCTGGAATGGGATCCCTGCTTTTGTCTGGAATGGGATTTTTGGGGATCCCCATTTTTTCTGGAATGGGATTTTTTTTGGGATCTCTGATTTTTTCTGGAATGGGAATTGATTTTTCTGGAATGGGATTTTTTGGGATCCTTGTTTTGTCTGGAATGAAATTTTTTAGGATCCCTGATTTTTTCTGGAATGGAATTTTTTTGGATCCTTGTTTTGTCTGGCATAGGATTTTTTGGGATCCCCATTTTTTTTCTGGAATGGGATTTTTTTGGGATCTCTGGTTTTTCTGGAATGAGATTTTTTGGGATCCCTGATTTTTCTGGAACGGGATTTTTTGGGATCCCTGATTTTTGTGGAATGAGATTTTTGGGATCCCTGATTTTTGTGGAATGGGATCCCCATTTTTTCTGGAATGGAATTTTTTTGGATCCTTGTTTTGTCTGGAATGGGATTTTTGGGGATCCCTGATTTTGCTGGAATGGGATCCCCGGTTTTTCTGGAATGGGATTTTTTGGGGCTCCCTGGTTTGTCTGGAATGGGATTTTTTTGGGGATCCCTGATCTTTCTGGAATGGGAATTGATTTTTCTGGAACGGGATTTTTGGGGATCCTTGTTTTGTCTGGCATAGGATTTTTTGGGATCCCTGTTTTTTTCTGGAATGGGATTTTTCGGGATCCCTGATTTCTCAGGAATGGGATTTTTAGGGATCCCTGTTTTTTTCTGGAATGGGATTTTTTTTCGGGATCCCCCAAAATTCCTCCCGATGGAAGCCGAGCTGGGGGGGTGGGGGAGGGGGATCCTGCCAATTCCAGAGGGGATTTTTTGGTTTTTTTTTTAGGATTCCCCAAATTCCTCTTCCCCCTGAAGCTGATCCAACATTCCAACCCCCCGAGGGATGGAATTCCGAGGAAAACCAGGGAAAGGAGAGGGAGCCCCGCCCTGAGGGATATTTTGGGATGTCCTGATCCCTTTTCCCAAGGATCCTGGATGGGAAGATGGATTTCCCCGAATCCCAAATTTCTGGAATCCCAAGGTTCTGAAATCCCGGGAAAGGGGGAGATTTTCCAGCTGGGAAATCCCAAGCCAGGGAAAGCAGGAGCTTTTTGGGATGGGGAATCCCAATCCAGGGAACTTTTTGGGAATTGGGAATCCAGGATAAAAAAGAAAAAAAAAAAGAAAAAAAATGGAATTTTTCCTGGGCAGAAATCCCAATCCAGGGAAATCAGGAATGTTCTGGAATTGGGAATCCCCATCCAGGGAAATCAGGAATTTTGGGGATTAGGAATCCCTGTCCAGGGAAATTGGGAACTTTTTGGGATTGGGAACCCCAATCCAGGGAATCAGGAATTCTTTGGGATTGGGAATCCCTCTCCGTGGAAATCTGGAACTTTCTGGAACTGGGAATCCCCATCCAGGGAAATCGGGAACTTTTTGGGATTGGGAGTCCCCGTGCAGGGAATGCAGGAGCATCCCAAGGTCAGAAATCCCAATCCAGGGAAATTTGGAATGTTCTGGAATTGGGAATCTTTACCCAGAGGAAATGGGAGATCCTTGGGAGTGGAAATCCCTGTGCAGGGAAATCAGGAACATTTTGGGATTGGGAATCCTTATCCAAGGAAATCAGGAGCTCTTTGGGATTGGGAACGCCTCTCCAGGAAAAGTGGGAGATTCCCAAGGTCAGAAATCCCCATCCAGGGAAATCAGGAACTTTCTGGAACTGGGAATCCCCATCCAGGGAAATCGGGAATTTTTGGGGATTGGGAATCCCAATCCAGGGAATCAGGAATTCTTTGGGATTGGGAGTCCCTCTCCAAGGAAATCAGGAGCTCTTTGGGATCAGGAATCCCTCTCCGTGGAAATCAGGAACTTTCTGGAACTGGGAATCCCCATCCAGGGAAATTGGGAACATTTTGGGATTGGGAATCCCCATGCAGGGAATGCAGGAGCTTCCAAAGGTCGGAAAGCCCATCCAAGGAAATCAGGAACTCCTCGGGGTCAGAAATCCCTCCCCAGGGAAATCAGGAACTTTTTGGGATTGGGAAAGCCTCTCCATGGAAATCAGGAACTTTTTGGGATCACAAATCCCAAAGCAGAGCCGCCAGGAGCTTTTCCAGGGCCGGTGGGGGATCCTGGGAAATTCCTGCGTTCTCCGGTCAATCTGGGATCAGCGGGATCAGGGAGCTGAATGGGGCTGAGCTCCTGGAATTCCTGAGCTCAGGGAATTGAATTCCTGAGCTCGTAGAATCCCTGAGCTCATGGAATTCCTGAGCTTGTGGAATTCTTGAGCTCATGGAATTGAATTCTCCAGCTCACAGAACTGAATTCCACAGGAATTCCTGAGCTCAGGGAGTTCTCCAGCTCCCGGAATTCCTGAGCTTGTGGGATTGAATTCTTGAGCTCATGGAATTCTCCAGCTCATGGAATTGCTCAGCTCATGGAATTCCTGAGCTTGTGGAATTGAATTCCCAGCTCTTGGAATTCCTGAGCTCATGGAACTGAATTCCACAGGAATTCCTGAGCTCATGGAATTCTCCAGCTCATGGAATTCCCCAGCTTGTGGAATGGAATTCCTGAGCTCATGGGATTCCTGAGCTCATGGGATTTTCCAGTTCATGGAATTCCTGAGCTCGTGGAATTCCCCAGCTCATGGAATTCTCCAGCTCATGGAATTGCCCAGCTCATGGAATTCCTGAGCTCCTGGGATTCCCCAGCTTGTGGAATTCCTGAGTTCATGGAAATCCTGAGCTCATGGAATCCCCCAGCTCCTGGAATTCCCAGCTCCCAGCACTTCCCGCATTTCCCAGCCCCCGTGGGAGTGGCGGCCCCGTGGAACTCCCACCCCCCAATCCCGGTTGGGATCCATCCCACCTTCTCCCCTCCTCCTCTTCCCGCTTTTCCTTGGATTTCTCTGCTGCACTTCCCTCCTCCCCCCTTCCCGTGCTGTAAATTTCGGGATTTATCCCAAATAAACTCTTCTTGGAAGGGAGCGGGGCCGGAGCTTTCCTGGGAAAACCGCGGGCTCTCCTTGGACCTGCTCTCCCCGGGGAATTTCCATCGCTGGCACTTCCTTTTCCCAAAAGGGATTTTTCCCGGGTTTTTTCCCTCCCAGGAAGTGGGAATTGCCCCAAAGTCCCTGCCCAGCCTGTGGATGTCACATCCCCGATCCCGATCCTTGGGATTTGCCCCTTCCTGCTCTTCCTGCTTTTCCTTGGGGGCGGAGCCCTCCCTGCCTCTGCTGGCAGGCTCAGCGCCCCGGTCCCGATCCCAATCCCAGTCCCAATCCTGTTCCAAATCCCATTTTCATTCCATTCCTGCTCCCATTCCGATCCCAATCCCATTCTCAATCCTGTTCCTAATCCCATTCCCACTCCCAATCCCAGTCCCATTCCAATCCCAATCTTGTTCCCAATCCCATTCCAAATCCCATTCCCAATCCCGTTCTCATTCCCAATCCCAACCCCATTCCCACTCCCAATTCTGTTCCCATTCCTGTGCTCCCATTCCCAATCCCACTCCCAATCCCGTTCCCAATCCCATTCCCCATTCCCAATCTCGTTCCTGTTCCCAATCCTGTTCCCACTCCCAGTCCTGTTCCCATTCCCGTTCCCAATCCCATTCCCGTGCTCCCCCATCCCACTCTGGGCCGTTCCCTGTCCCGGCCGGGCTGAGCTGGGATCCGTTCCCGTTCCCATTCCTCCAACCCCATCCCGATCCCATCCCTGCGCTCCCATTCCCACCCTGCCCCAGCCCCACTGCCCCGCTCCCAAACTGCCCCAGCCCCACATTCCCGTCCCGATATTCCCATTCCCACATTCCCAGGCCCACTTTGCCCCATCCCCACATTCCCAGCCCCATTCCCACATTCCCAGCCCCATTCCCACATTCCCAGGCCCACTTTTCCCCATTCCCACACTCCCATCCCTATCCCGGCCCATTCTGCCCCATCCCAAAATTCCCACCTCCAGCTTTCTCCATCCTCAGAGTCCCATCCCACCCCACTCCCATCCCCACCCTGCCCCATTCCCACTCACCCATCCCTGTCCCAGCCCATTCCTGTCCCCACTCCCATCCCTATCCCCCTGCCATTCCCACTCTGCCATCCCCATTCCTACTCCCATCCCAAGCCCTATTCCCACCCCATCACCCCCCTCCCATTCCCCCATCCCATTCCCACCCCATCCCCATCCCCATTCCCACCCCATTCCCATTCCCACTCTCCCATTCCCATTCCCATTCCCATTCCCATTCCCATTCCCATTCCCATTCCCACCCCATTCCCATCCCCTCGGGGCAGTGCAACCGTTTTATTGCCGAGCCACGAACCCTCACCCGGGGCCTCCCCTCGGGGCTCCCCCCGGCCATTCCCTGAGCTCCTCCCGGGACTTCCCAGAGCTTCTCCCGGGATTTTCCGGTGCTGCTCCCGGGCATTCTCGGGGCTCTCCCTGGGCATTTTCCAGGGCTCTCTCCCTGGGTATTTCCGGAGTTCTTCTCCCGGGTATTTTCGGGTTTCTCCTCGCGGGTATTTTCGGGGTTCCCCCCGGGTGTTTTCGGTGCTGCTCCGGGGTATTTTTGGGGCACTCTCCCCAGGAATTTTCGGGGTTCTCCCCCCAGGTATTCAGGTTTCCCCTGGGTATTTTTGGGGTTCTCCTTCCGGGTATTTTCGGGGGCTCTCTCCGAGTATTTTCGGGGTTCCCCCCGGGTATTTTCTGGGGCTCCTCCGGGGTATTTTTGGGGCACTCTTCCCAGGTATTTTCGGGGCTGCCTCTGGGTATTTTCGGGGTTCTCCTCCCAGGTATTTTCAGGTTCCCCCCGGGTATTTTTTGGGCTCTCTCCGGGGTATTTTCGGGGCTCTCTCTGGGTATTTTCGGGTTCCCCCCGGGTATTTTCGAGGCTCTCCCTGGGCATTCCCGGGGTTGCTCCGGGGTATTTTTGGGGCACTCTTCCCAGGTATTTTTGGGGCTCTTCCAGGGTATTTTTGGAGCTCCCCCCGGGTATTTTTGGGGCACTCTCCCCAGGAATTTTCGGGGTTCTCCTCTCGGGCATTCCTGGGGTTGCTCCGGGGTATTTTTGGGGCTGTCTCCAGGTATTTTTGGGGCTCTCTCCGGAGTATTTTTGGGGCTCTCTCCGTATTTTTGGGGTTCTCCCGGGGCATCCGGCGCCGTTCCGGGTCTCAGAACTGGTGTGTGTAGAAGACCTGGACATTGCCGGCGCGGTCCAGCGGCAGCGCCGCGCCCACCGTGCGCGCTCCCAGGCGCGCCGCGCCCAGCGCCGAGGAGCGCCTCAGCCGCAGGAGGCTGAACCGGGACAGCGCCCGGCCCGCGGGCTCGGCCCGCGCCCGCGACAGCACCGCCACGAACCCTGCGGCATTGGGGAGGGGGTCAGGGGAAACAAATCCCAAAAAAACCCCTAAAAAACCCCAAAAACCCACCCCGAAACCCCTGCGACAGCACCGCAATGAACCCTGCGGAGGCATCGGGGGGAGGGTCAGGGGAAACAAATCCCCCCCCCCCAAAAAAAACCCCAAAAAACCCCCTCAAAAAAAAACCCTAAAAAAAACCCCCAAAAGACCCCAGAAAACCCTAAAAAACCCCCAAAAATGCCCCAAAAAACCCCAAAGAAACCCAAAAAAACCCCCCAAAAACCCCACCCCGAAACCCCTGCGCTCACTCACCTGCATCCGCTCCCAAAAAAAACCCCCCAAAAAAACCCCCAAAAAAACCCCAAAAAACCCCTAAAAAAACCCCCCAAAAAACCCCAAAAACCCACCCCGAAACCCCCGCGCTCACCCACCTGCATCCGCTCCCAAAAAAAACCCCCCAAAAAAACCCCCAAAAAAACCCCAAAAAACCCCTAAAAAAACCCCCCCAAAAACCCTAAAAAAAACCAAAAAAAAACCCCTTAAAAAACCCCCCAAAAACCCTAAAAAACTCCAAAAAAACCCCAAAAAACCCCCTTAAAAAAACCCCAAAACCCCCACGCTCACCCGCCTGCATCCGCTCCCAAAAAAACCCCAAAAAAACCCCCAAAAAACCCCCCAAAAATAAAAAAAAAAACACCAAAAAACCAAAAAAAAAACCCCCCAAAACCCCAAAACAAAACCCAAAAAAACCCCAAAAAACCCAAAAAAACCCCCAAAAACCCCAAAAGAACCCCAAACCCCCCCCGAACCCCCCCGAGCTCACCCGCCTGCAGCCGCTCCCAGCTGTTCCACACGGAGCCCACGCAGAGGATGGGCAGCCCCAGCTCACCCTGGAACAGACTCTGCGGGGACGGGGACACTGAGCAGGGGGTGGTGGCACTCGGGAGGGGATGGGGACACCCCGGTGACACTCAGTAGGGGACAGGGACACTTGCGGGGGGCCGGTGACACTCAGGAGGGGACGGTGGCACTCGGGGTGGGGACGGGGACACTCAGGACGGGCTGGTGGCACTCAGCAGGGGACGGTGACACCCCGGTGACACTCAGGTGGGGACGGTGGCACTCGGGAGGGGCCGGTGACACTCGGCGGGGGGGGACGGTGGCACTCGGGGGGGGGATGGTGGCACTTGGAGGGGGACAGTGACACTCAGGAGGGGCCGGAGACACTCAGGACGGGACAGTGGCACTCAGTGGGGGGCCGGTGGCACTCAGCAGGGGACGGTGGCATTCAGGAGGGGACGGTGACACCCCGGTGACAGTCAGGAGGGGACGGGACTCTCAGGACGGGATGGTGACACCCCAGAGGGGCTGGTGACACTCAGGGGGGGACGGTGACACCCCGGTGACACTCAGGGGGGCCGGTGACACCCCGCTGTCCCCGGTGTCCCCGCTGTCCCTCCCCCGGGCCCCTCACCTGGTGGGTTTTGGGCAGCACGGCCACCACGTGGCGCGCCAGCACCTCGCCCGCCCGGGTGAAGAGGTGGCAGCACAGGGGGTCCCCGAGCTGGGCACCTGCGGGGGGACGGGCAGGGGGTGGCACGGGGACCCGCGGGGACCCGCGGGGACACGGGCCACACCCCCTCGGTGTCCCCCGGAGCTCAGGGGGTGGCACCTGGGTGTCCCCACCCCCGGGGAGGGCAGAGGGTGCTCAGGGGCAAAGGTGCGGCCGGGGCAGAGAGCAGGGAGTGGCAGTGGCGGGGACAGAGGGGACAAAGGGGACAAAGGGGACAAAGGGGGCAAAGGGGACAGAGGGGACAGAGGGGACAGAGGGGGCAAGGACAGAGGGGACAGAGGGGACAGGGACAGAGGGGACAGGGACAAAGGGGACAAAGTGGGGACAGGGACAACAAGGACAATGGGGACAGGTATAGAGGGGACAGAGGGGACAGAGGGGACAAAGGGGACAGGGACACAAGGACGGGGGAAAGGGGACAGGGACAAGGGGGACAAAGTGGGGACAGGGACAACGAGGACAATGGGGACATGGACAAGGAGGACAGTGATAAAGGGGGGGGACAGGGACAGAGGGGACAGGGACAACGGGGTGACAAAGGGGACGGGGACAGAGGGGACAGGGACAGAGAGGACAAAATGGGGAAAGGGACAATGAGGACAAGAAGGAAAGGGACAAGGGGCACAGGGACAATGGGGACAAGGGGGACAGGGACAGAGGGGACAGAGGGGACAGGGATAAGGGGAACAGGGACAATGGGGACAGGGGACAGGACAACAGGGGCAGGGACAGAGAGGACAAAGTGGGGACAGGGACAATGAGGACAATGGGGACAGGGACAGAGGGGACAAGGGGGACAGGTTTGGGGACACTCCCCACCCTGTGTCCGTACCCTCGGCCAGGCGCTGGCAGAAGCCGGCGAATTTGGATTTCTGGAAGGAGCGGTAGAGGTGCGTCAGCAGCCCCATCCTGTCCGACACCTGCGGGGACAGGGGGAACACAGGGACACCCCCGGGTGAGGTTTGGGGACCCCCCCGGGGCACCCCGAGGTGCCAGGGCGCGGCTGGGGCGTCCCCAAATCCCGGCATGCGGCTCTGAGCCGCCCGGGGCCCCGAAACATGGCCCGGGGCCACCCCAGGGCCATGAAATCCATCCCAAAACTCCTCTGGGACCCCAAAATCCATCCCACAGCTCCTCCAGGACCCCAAAATCCATCCCCAAACCTCTATGGACCCCAAAATCCATCCCAAAACCTCTATGGACCCCAAAATCCATCACACAGCTCCTCCAGGACCCCAAAATCCATCCCAAAACTCCTCCAGGACCTTCACACCCACCCCAAAACCCCTCCAGAACCCCAAAAACCCATCTCAACCCCTTCAAGACCTCAACACCCATCCCAAAATCCCTCTGGGACCCCAACACACATCCCAAAACCCCACTAGGACCCCAAGACACATCCCAAAGCCCTTCTGGGACCCCAAAATTCATCCCAAAACTCCTCCAGGACCCCCAAACCCATCCCAATTCGCCGAAGACCCCCAACACCCATCCCAAACCGCCCCCCAGAACCCCAAAAACCCATCTCAGCCCCCTCAAGACCCCAACACCCCACCCCAGAACCCCAAAACCCATCTCAAACCCCCCAGAACCCCAAAATCCCATCCCAATTCCCACAAGACCCCCAAGACCCACCCCAAAACCCCTCCAGGACCCCAAAAACTCATCTCAACCCCCCAGAATCCCAACACACATCCCAAACCCTCCCAGAACCCCCAAAAACCATCTCAGCCCCCTCAAGACCCCAACACCCCACCCCAGAACCCCAAAACCCATCTCAAACCCCCCAGAACCCCAAAACCTCATCCCAAACCCCCCTGAAGACCCCAAAACCCCATCCCAACCCCCCCAGAACCCCAAAACCCTATCCCAAATCCCCCAGAACCCCAAAACCCCATCCCAAACCCCTCAGAACCCCAAAATCCCATCCCAAACCCCCCTGAAGACCCCAGAGCCGCCCCCCACCCCTGGCCAGCACCTGGAAGTAGTCGAACATGGCCTGCCGGACGTAGGCGACGTCGTGGGGCGGCACCTCCAGGTTGTCCATGCAGTCAAAGACCATCTTCACCGCCTGGTGGGCGATCCAGTACGCTGGGGGGGAGAGGGGACGGCAAAAACTCATCCCAAACCCTCCAGAACCCCAAAAATCCACCCCAAACCTTCTCCAGAACCCCCAAAACCCATCCCAAACCTCCTCAAGACCCCAACACCCATCCCAAAGCCCCTCAACATCCCAAAAACTCATCCCAAACCTCCTCAAGACCTCAACACACATCCCAAAACCCCCTCAAGACCCCAAAAACCCATCCCAAAACCCCCCCAAGACCCCAAAACCCATCCCAAACCTCCTCAAGACCCCAAAACCCATCCCAAGACCCCAAAGAACCCACCCCAAACCCCTTCAAGATCCCAAAAACCCATCCCGAAACTCCCTGAAGACCCCAAAAACCCATCCCAACCCCCCCAAGATCCCAAAAACCCATCCCAACCACCCCAGAACCCCAAAATCCCACCCCACCGCCCCGGCTGTCCCCTCACCGGAGCCCTCGTCCCCCATCATGTGGCCCCAGCCGCCGCAGCCGCTCTCGGAGCCGTCGGGGTTGATGAGTTTGCAGTTGGAGCCGGTGCCCGAGATCAGCACGATGCCACCTGCGCCGCCGGGACACCAACAATGTCACCACGATGTCCCCAGCGCTGGCCCCAGAACCCCAAAAACACAACCCAAACCTCCTCAAGACCCCAAAACCCATCCCAAACCCATCCCAAGACCCTAACACCCATCCCAAACCTCCTCAAGACCCCAAAACCCATCCCAAACCCCAAAACCCATCCCAAACCCATCCCAAGACTCCAAAACCCCATCCCAAACCCCAAAAACCCATCCCAAACCCCCTCAAAACCCCAAAACCCATCCCAAACCCATCCCAAGACCCTAACACCCATCCCAAACCTCCTCAAGACCCCAAAACCCATCCCAAGACCCCCAAACCCATCCCAAACCCCAAAAACCCATCTCTAACCTCCTCAAGACCCCAAACCCATCCCAACCATCCTCCAGAACCCCAAAACTCATCTCAAGCTCCCCCAGAACCCCAAAAACCCATCCCAAACTCCCTCAAGACCCCAAAAACCCATCCCAAACCCACCCAGAACCCAAAAAACCCATCCCAAGACCCCAAAACTCATCCCAAACCCATCCCAAGACCCCAACACCCATCCCAAACCCCCTCATGACCCCAAAAACCCATCCAAAACCCCCTCAGGACCCCAAAAACCCATCCCAAACCCCAAAATCCATCCCAAACCCCCTCAAGACCCCAAAACCCATCCCAAACCTCCTCAAGACCCCAAAACCCATCCCAAGACCCCAAAACCCCATCCCAAACCTCCTCAAGACCCCAAACCCATCCCAACCATCCTCCAGAACCCCAAAACTCATCTCAAGCTCCCCCAGAACCCCAAAAACCCATCTCAAACTCCCTCAAGACCCCAAAAACCCATCCCAAGACCCCAAAACCCATCCCAAACCCCCTCCAGACCCATCCTGGGGTGGTGGGGCGGGGTTTGTCCCCACCGTGGTCGCTGGCGGTGGCCATGGCCCCCAGCGCGTCGGTGGTGACCAGGTAGCTCTGGCTGAGGTGGGGGAAGCGGCGCTGCAGCTCCTCCCTCAGCTTCCCCACTGCCTCCTGCTGGTCCCCTCCGCTCAGCGACAGCCCCTGCCCCGCCCAGGGTCACTGTCACCTCCATGGTGGTGGTGGCACCGGGGTGGGGGTGACACGGCTCGGGGATGGGGTGTGGGGGTGCCTCAAGGTCCCAAAACCCATCCCAAACCTCCTCAAGATCCCAAAACTCATCCCAAACCCACCCAGAACCCCCAAAAACCCATCCCAAACCCCCTCAAGACCCCAACACCCATCCCAACGCTCCTCAAGACCCCAAAAACTCATCCTAAACCCCCTCAACACCCCAAAAACCCATCCCAAACCCCCCCAGAACCCCAAAAACCCATCTCAACCCCCTCAAGACCCCAAAACCCATGTCAAACCCCCTCAAGACCTCAAAAACCCATGCCAAATCTACTCAAGACCCCAAAACCTCATCCCAAACCCCCTCAAGATCCCAAAACTCATCCCAAATGCCCTCCAGACCCCAAAAACTCATCCCAAACCCACCCAGAACCACCAAAAACCCATCCCAAACCCCCTCAAGACCCCAAAACCCCACCCCAACCCCCCAGCACCCCGAACCCCGCTCACCAGGGCGCGCAGTGGCTCCCGCGGGTCGGCGCCCGCCCGGCTCTTGGCCTCGCTGACCATGCGCTCGATGCGCTGCAGGCACTGCTCGGCCCCGATCAGCTGGGGGGGCACCCCGGGGTCACCACAGGGTCACCACAGCACCCCCGGGGACAGCGGGGGCACCCCGAGGTCACCATGGTCCGGGGGGGCACCCCGGGGTCACCACGGCCTGGGGGTCCCACATGGGTTTTTTGGTGAGAAGCACCCTGGGGTCACCACGGCCCAAGGGCAGCGGGGGCACCTTGGGGTCACCACAGTCCGGGGGTCCCACGTGGGTTTTTGGGTGGGGGGCACCCTGGGGTCATGGCCCGGGGGTCCCACGTGGGTTATTGGCTGGGGGGGACACCCTGGGGTCACCACGGCCCGGGGGTGCCCTGGGGGGTTTTTGGGTGAGGGGCACCCTGGGGTCATGTCCTGCCTCCATCCCGGGGGTGCCGTGCAGGGTTTTGGGTGGGGGGGACACCCTGAGGCTCCATCGCGGGGGTGCCACAAGTGTTTTTGGGTGGGGGGACACCATGAGGTCACACCCCGGGGGTACCATGTGGGTTTTTGGGTGGGGGGACACGCTGAGGCCACCCAGGTTCCATCCCGAGGGTCCCACGTGGACGTTTGGGTCAGAGGACACCGAGGCACCGTCTGCAGCGGCTGCGTCCCACCCAAGGGTCCCCAAGTTTGGGGACAACCAGAAACAGCCCAGCTCTGTGTCACCAACCCAGCTCCACGTCCCAAACCCATCCCCGTGTCCCAAACCCATCCCCGTGTCCCAAACCCATCCCCGTGTCCCACACCCAGCTCCATACCCCAAACCCAGCTCCGTGTCCCAAGCCCCATTCTCCCTGTCCTGTCCCCCTCTCCCCGTGCCCCAGCTTGGGGACAGGGCTGTCCCCCCGGCTCACCCAGTGGTTGGTGCAGGGTCCCTCGGTCTCGGCCACGATTTGGCCATCGCCGGACACCAGCACCACCCTGGAGTGGGTGCCCCCGCTGCCGAGAGAGGGGTGGGGACACTGCCGGCGCCACCAGTGGGGACACTGCCAGTGCCACCAGTGGGGACACTGCCAGCACCCTCCCACTGTCCCCAATCCTGAGTGGGGACACTGCCAGCGCCACCAGTGGGGACACTGCCAGTGCCACCAGTGGGGACATTGCCAGCACCACCCCACTGTCCCCCTGTCCCCATCCCGAACAGGGACACTGCCAGCACCGCCCCACTGTCCCCCTGTCCCCATCCCGAGTGGGGACACTGCCAGCACCGCCCCACTGTCCCCCTGTCCCCATCCCGAGTGGGGACACTGCCAGCACCGCACCACTGTCCCCCTGTCCCCATCCCCCATCCCGAGCGGGGACACTGCCAGCACCCCCACACTGTCCCCCTGTCCCCATCCCGAGTGGGGACACTGCCAACACCACCCCACTGTCCCCAATCCTGATTGGGGACACTGCCAGCACCACCAGTGGGGACAGTGCCAGCACCACCCCCCTGTCCCCCTCTCCCCATCCCGAATGGGGACACTGCCAGCACTCCCCCAGTGTCCCCAACCCCCATCCCGAGTGGGGACACTGCCAGCGCCACCAGTGGGGACACTGCCAGCACCGCCCCACTGTCCCCATCCCGAGTGGGGACACTGCCGGCACCGCCCCACTGTCCCCATTCCCGGAAGTGCGGTGTCCCCGCTCCGCGCCCCCTCCCCGCTCCCCTCGGGCTCCCCCGGGGGCCGGACGAGGTTGGGGGTCCCTGACCCCCCCCGGGCTCGGGGGGACCCCTCGGCTGCCCCCCGGGATGGGGGTCCCGGAGCGGGGCGGGGCGATGCGGGGCAGGGTGGGGGTCCCGCTGCAGCCCCACCCCCCTCCCGCAGGGAATGGGGGTGCGGGGGGTCCCGGGGAGCGCCCCCCGGCCCCGGCGCGACCCCTCACCCCTCCACGCCGCCGAACAGCTCCGCCATCGCTGCCCCTGGCCACGCCCCCCGCGGCCGGACACGCCCTGAGGGCGGGGCCACGCACGAGGCCACGCCCACCGTCGGCCACGTCGCACGGACGCGCCCTCGGGGCGTGGCTCCGCCCTCAGACACGCCCATCTCCATATATGGTAGAGAGTCAGTGTCCCTGTCATGGTCACGCCCCCCAGCGCTGGCTCCGCCCCCTGCCAGCCCCGGCTCCCGGTGTCCCCTCCCTGTCCCCTCCGGGGGTCCCACGGACACGCCAGGACACGGCCCCAGCGCGAGGGGCCCCAGAGCGGGATCAGTCCCGCAAATCCCCCTGTACCCAAAACCCCACCCGTGACAAATCCCCCAAACCCCCCCGTGCCCACCCGTGACAAATCCCCCAAACCCCCCCGTGCCCACCCGTGACAAATCCCCCAAATCTCCCAAATCCCCCAAACCCACCCGTGACAAATCCCCCCAAATCCGCCCCGTGCCCACCCGGGACAGCGCCCCCCTCGCCCCCAGCCCCCCCTCCCGGGCTCCCCCCGAGCACTGGGGGTCCCCCCAGACCCCCCCACCCCACAGAGGGCATGGGGCCGTGTCCGTGGGCCAGCAGCGCCCGTGTCCCCCCTGTCCCTCTGTCCTCTCTGTCCCCTCTGTCCCCTCTGTCCCCTCGGTCCCCCCCGGGTCCCCCCCGCAGCCGCCGCCCCCCAGCCCCGCGGGCAGCGAGGCCGCAGCTGAGGCCCCACTCTGCGGGGGACAGAGGTGACAGTGACAGGGATGGCAGGGGGTGACAGCTGCGGGTGGGGGACAGAGGTGACAGTGATGGCAGAGTGACAGCGGCTGAGCCCGCCCTGGGGACAGGGGGAGAGGGAGGGGGAGGGGAGGGGGGATGGATGGATGGATGGATGGATGGAGGGAGGGAGGGAGGGAGGGATGGAGGGATGGATGGAGGGAGGGATGGATGGAGGGATGGAGGGATGGATGGATGGAGGGATGGATGGAGGGATGGATGGAGGGATGGATGGATGGAGGGATGGATGGATGGAGGGAGGGAGGGAGGGATGGAGGGATGGATGGATGGAGGGATGGATGGAGGGATGGAGGGATGGATGGATGGAGGGATGGATGGAGGGATGGATGGAGGGATGGATGGATGGATGGATGGATGGATGGATGGAGGGATGGACAGACAGACAGAGGAAGGTCTGGGCACACCAGAATGGAAAGAGAAGGTGCCAGTGCAGGGCAGGAGCAGCAGGGACAGCTGTCCCCAGCTGGGGACACAGTGACAGTGACAGTGACAGGGACAGGCACAGCTGCGGGGTCTCCTTCCCACCCGGCAGCACCGGCCAGGCCACCCCAAATGTCCCCAACCCCCCACACCGGGCACGGCCACATCGCCACTGCCAGGGCTGCTGTGACCCCGGGACACTGGGACAGGGACACAGCAAAGACAGGGACACAGGATGGGGACACAGCAGGGACAGGGACACAGCCGGGATGGGGACACAGCCGGGATGGGGACACAGGATGGGGACACAGCAGGGACAGGGACACAGCTGGGATGGGGACACAGCCGGGATGGGGACACAGGATGGGGACACAGCGGGGACAGGGACACAGTAGGAATGGGGTCACAGCTGTCCCGGGGCTGGGCCGGGCCCCGGGGCTGGTGGCACTGTCCTCGGGGCTGGTGGCGCTCCCTGCCCTGTGTCACCTCCCCCTGGGCGCTGTCCCCGCCCCGCCCCGAACCTCGGGCTCATCCCGGGGGGTCCCGGGGCGGGAGGAAGGAGGGAGCGGCAGGGGAAGGGTTAACGCCCCCCAGCCCACCGCCCTCATTAACCCCGGGTGGTGGCACCAGCCTGTCTGGGGACAGCGGCGACACGGGACAGGGGACAGCGGCGACACGGGACAGGGGACAGCGGCGACAGGGCACAAGGGAGAGCGGCGACACGGGACAGGGGACGGCGGCGACACGGGACAGGGGACGGCGGCGACACAGGACAGGGGACAGCGGCGACACGGGACAGGGGACAGCGGCGACAGGGGACAACGGCGACACAGGGCAGGAGACAGCGAGGACAGGGGACAGGGGACAGGGGGGACAGGGGACAGGGGACGGCGGCGACACGGGACAGGGGACAACGGGGACAGGGGACGGCGCCGCCGCCTTTGTCTCGACTTGGGGACAAGGTTGGAGCGGAGCCCGGAGCTGCCGGTGAGTCCGGGGGGGTCCCGGGAGCCCCGCGGGGTGGGGACAGCGCTGTCCCCGCTGCCACCCCGGGGTCCCCGGGGTGCCCCGAGCCGGGTGGCCCCGGCGGGATGGGAGGAGCGGGGTGGGTGAGACGCGGAGGTTTTGGGGGTGAGCGGGGAGGGAATCCCAGCCCGGGAAAGGGGGAGCGGGGTGCTCCAGGGATGGCCCGGTTCCACCCGGGATTCCCGATCCTACCCGGGATTCTCGATCCTACCCGGGATTCTCGATCTCACCCGGGCTTCCTGATCCCACCCGGGATTCCTGATCCTACCCGGGCTTCCTGATCCCACCCGGGATTCCCGATCCCACCCGGGATTCTCGATCCCACCCGGGATTGCCGATCCCACCCGGGATTCCCGATCTCACCCGGGATTCCCGATCCCACCCGGGATTCCCGGCTGCTGCCACCCCCGTGGGTGCTGCAGGGACAGCGAGGGCAGCGGCACGGAGAGGGGACATCGGCACCGGGGGACCCGAGCTGAGACCCCAGATCCAGGCTGGGACCCCAAACCCGGCTGAGACCCCGAATCTGGGACCCCAAATCCAGGCTGAGACCCCAAATCCAGGCTGAGACCCCAAACCCGAGCTGGGACCCCAAACCCGGCTCAGACCCCAAATCTGGGCTGAGACCCCAAATCCAGGCTGAGACCCAAATCTGGGCTGAGACCCCAAATCCGGGCTGAGACCCCAAATCCAGGCTGGGACCCCAAATCCGGGCTGAGACCCCAAATCCGGCCCGAGCCCCCCCAAATCCGGGCTGAGACCCCAAATCCGGGCTGAGACCCCTTCCCTTCTCCCGAGCTCAGCCCTGATCCGGCTGCGGAGCATCCCGGGGGTGCCGGAGCCGTGCCGGCTGCCGCTGGGAAGGGAAGGGAAGGGAAGGGAAGGGAAGGGAAGGGAAGGGAAGGGAAGGGAAGGGAAGGGAAGGGAAGGGAAGGGAAGGGAAGGGAAGGGAAGGGAGTGAAGGCCCCGGCGGGAACGGGAACGGCTCCGTTCCCAGCGGCAGCGCTGCTTTTGGAGGGGCTGGGTGGAATTCCGGGGTCTGGATCCATCCGGCTGCTGCTGAGCCGGGCTGGGAGCGGCACCGGGGACACGGCGGGGACATGGCAGGGACAGGGCGGGGACACGGCGGGGACATCGTGGGGACACGGTGGGGACACAGCGTCCGGAGGAGGAGCAGGGTGAGCGCAGGAACGGGAATGGGGCGGTGGTGGGATGGGGAGGGCGGCGGCTCCATGGCCGGGCAGCCGCCGGGATTGGATTTGGGGTGCCCGGCCCGAGCGGGTGATCCCAAACCTGTCCCAAATGGATGATCCCACAGCCGACCCCATCCCAAATGGATGATCCCAACCCCATCCTAAATGGATGATCCCACAACTGACCCCATCCCAAATCGATGATCCTGACCCCATCCCAAATGGACGATCCCACAGCCGTCCGCATCCCAAGTGGATGATCCCACAACCATCCCCATCCCAAATGGACGATCCCACAAAAAACCTCATCCCAAATGGATGATCCCATCCCCATCCCAAGTGGATGATCCCACTCTCATCCCCATCCCGGTGTGGCGGTGCCGGAGCCCTGGTGGTGCCCCAGGAGCTCTGGCACCACTCAGGATCAGATCCGAGCCACCGGGACCGGGACAAGGGATGGGCCAGGAGAGACGGGGGGCAGGGAAGTGTCCGTGTGTCCTTCCCTGTGTCCGGGCACCTTCCTGCAGCTCCGGAATCGCAGAGAGCCCAGGAGTGCGGTGAGTGCTGTCTGTCTGTTCCCAGAGTGCATCCGTTTGTCTGTTTGTCCATCCCTCCATCCATCCATCCATCCCTCCATCCATCCCTCCATCCATCCATCCCTCCATCCATCCATCCATCCCTCCATCCATCCATCCATCCCTCCATCCATCCCTCCATCCATCCATCCATCCATCCCTCCATCCCTCCATCCATCCCTCCATCCATCCATCCATCCATCCCTCCATCCCTCCATCCCTCCATCCATCCCTCCCTCCATTCCTCCCTCCATCCATCCATCCATCCATCCATCCATCCATCCATCCCTCCCTCCATCCATCCATCCATCCATCCATCCCTCCATCCCTCCATCCATCCATCCATCCATCCATCCATCCATCCATCCCTCCATCCCTCCATCCATCCATCCATCCCTCCCTCCCTCCATCCATCCCTCCATCCATCCATCCATCCATCCATCCATCCATCCATCCATCCCTCCCTCCATCCATCCCTCCATCCATCCCTCCATCCATCCATCCATCCATCCATCCATCCATCCCTCCATCCATCCATCCCTCCATCCATCCCTCCATCCATCCCTCCATCCCTCCATCCCTCCATCCCATCCCGTTCCAGGGTCACTGTTGGTGACATTCCTGCTCCCACGGAGGGGACACGCAGGTGAATTCCAGAGGGGGCTGGCAGGTGACAGCGCAGTGGCCGCGCTGCCCTGGGCTGGTGGCACTGGGGACACCGATGGCTCCGGCCCCTCCCGGGAGCTCTCACGTTCCTCACGGAGCAGCCTCGGCTCCGAGGGTCGGGGCACCGGGATGTGACCGTCACCTTTCCGTCCGGGAATGTCACCCATGGCCACCCACAGAGACCCCGGTGCACCCACCCACACTGTCCCTGAGCTGGGTGGGGACAGGGACAGGGATGGGGACAGGGAATGGGGACAGGGACTGGGATGGGGACAGGGATGGGACAGGGATGGGGACAGGGGATGGGGACAGGGACAGGGAATGGGGACGGGGACAGGGACTGGGATGGGGACAGGGATGGGACAGGGAATGGGGACAGGGACAGGGACAGAGACAGGGAGTGGGGACAGGGATGGGGGGACAGGGAATGGGGACAGGGATGGGGACAGGGACAGGGGACAAGGGACAGGGAATGGGGACGGGGACAGGGACAGGGACAGGGACAGGGACAGGGAATGGGGACAGGGACTGGGATGGGGACAGGGAATGGGGACAGGGACAGGGAATGGGGACAGGGACAGGGGACAGGGACGGGGACAGGGAATGGGGACAGGGACAGGGAATGGGGACAGGGGACAGGGAATGGGGACAGGGACAGGGAATGGGGATAGGGAATGGGGACAGGGATGGGGACAGGGATGGGGACAGGGAATGGGAATGGGGACAGCGAATGGGGACAGGGGACTTGGAATGGGGACAGGGGATGGGGACAGGGGATGGGGACAGGGAATGGGGACAGGGAATGGGGATGAGGACAGGGAATGGGGACAGGGAATGGGGACAGGGAATGGGGACAGGGACAGGGGACAAGGGACAGGGAATGGGGACAGGGACGGGGACAGGGACAGAGGGACAGGGCCTGACCCGTGGGGTGCCCATCCCCACCAGTGGGGTCAGCGGGGTCACTGGGGTCACTGGGGTCAGTGGGGTCACTGGGGTCAGTGGGGTCACTGGGGTCAGCGAGGTCACTGGGGTCACTGGGGTCACTGGGGTCACTGGGGTCGTTCGTGGCCCCCCGGGGGCGGCCGCGCAGCTGCGCCTCTCGCTCATTAGAGCCGCTGGCTGCAGCGCTAATTGATCTCATTAGCGCTAATGAGGGAGCCCCCCTGCCCCCCGGAGCCCCTCCCTCCACCCCCGCCGTGCCTCAGTTTCCCCCTCCCCTCCCCCCCCCGCCCCGTGCCCCTCCACAGGCGGCCGCGCTCGGGGACAACGCGGCGATGTCACCGCAGCGCTTTGGGGACACGCTGGTGGCACCGCCCCGGCGCCACCCCGGGGCTGGTGTCGCGACGATGTCGCGACAGGCGGGGCTGTTCCCCAGGGCTGGGAAGGAGCCCCAGGCGCTGTCACCGTGTCCCCGCTGTCACCGTGTTCCCGCAGCCAGGGACAGTGACCCCGGGGCGCTGTCACCGTGTCCCCGGGGTGCTGTCACCGTGTCCCCGCTGCCAGGGGCGGTGGCCCCGGAGCCACCCGCAGGGCCAGGGTGGGGGTGGCACTCGCTGTGTCACCGGGTGTCTCGGGTCAGAGCCACCCCGGGATGTCCCCGCGGTGTCCCCGCGGTGTCCCCGCCAGGCAGAACCGGGGGGGGACCCCAAAATCCGGCTGGGGTGACAATGGGACCCCAAACCCGACTGAGGGGACCCCAAAACCCGGCTGAGGGGACCCCAAACCCGGCTGGGGTGACACGAGACCCCAAAACCAGCTCAGGTGACATTGGGACCCCAAACCGCCACCGAGGGGACCCCAAACACAGCTGAGGTGACAATGGGACCCCAAACTCGGCTGAGGTGACAGTGGGACCCCCAAACCCGACTGAGGGGACCCCAAAACCCGGCTGAGGGGGGACGGGAACCCCAAAATGCCACCCAAGGGGAAGCGGGACCCCCTGAGCCCCCAGCGGGGGATGGGGAGGGGGCAGGAGAGGGAGCGGGGGGGGATGGGGGCACCCCAAATCCCGACCCCAAATCCCGACCCCAAATCCCGACCCGAAATCCGGGGTGACCCCGAGTTCTCCCCCCAGACCCCAAATCCGGGTGACCCCGGGTTCTCTGGACCCCAAATCCATGGGGCCACCACCCCAGAGTCGGACTCACTGGGGGATCCTCCCCCCAATTTGGGGGGGATCCATTTGGGGGGCGGGGGAGCAGATCCAGGGGTGTCCCCAAGGCCCCAAAAGGAGCTGGGGGGCGGCGACAGGGGGACGGGGGACAGGGGCACAGGGACAGGGACAGGAGGACAGGGGGACACAGGGACACGGGGACACCGGGACAGGGGCAGGGACACGGGGACAGAATTGGGGACACGGGACAGGGGGACACAGGGACAGGGACACAGGGACAGGGACACGGGGACAGGGACACACTGGGACACGGGGACAGGATGGGGGCACAGAGACAGAATTGGGGACACGGAGACAGGATGGGGACACAGGGACAGGGGCAGAGGGACAGGGACACGGGGACACGGGGACACGGGGACACAGGGACATGGGGACGCGGGGACGGGGACAGGGACACGGGGGACACGGGGACAGGCTCCTGCCGCAGCCCCCCCCCTCCCCTCCCCCCCCGCTCGGTGTCACCGCTCGGTCACCGAGCCCCGCGGGGTCACACGCGCCCCCCGCGACACTCTGTCCCCTCCCCCTGCGTGTCCCTTCTGTCCCCTCCCCCTGCGTGTCCCTTCTGTCCCCTCGGTGGGCGGGGACACTTTGCCCCTCCCCCCCTTTCTGTCCCCCCCCTTTGTCCCCTTTGTCCCCCCCTTTGTCCCCTCCCCCTTTTTGCGCTGCCACCCCCGGGGTTTTGGGGGTAACCCCGAAAATATCGGGGCGCTGCGGGCACCGGCGCCCCCCCAAAATGAGCCCGCTCGGACCCCCAAAAATGAACCCCTGGGACCCCAAAATGAACCCCCCCAGAACCCCAAAAGGAGCACACGCAGCACCCCAAAAGGAACCCTGCAGGACCCCAAAAATGAACCCTCGGAATCCCAAAAATGAGCCTCGGAACCCCAAAAATGAAAACTCAGCAGCCCAAAAATGAAACCCCCCCAGAGACCCCAAAATGAGCCCCCCAAAACCCCAAAATGAGCCCAGGACCCCAAACTGAAACACCCAGCGTCCTAAAATGACCCCACAGCGCCCCAAAAATGAACCCACTCGGACCCCAAAATGAACCTCCAGGACCCCAAAAATGAGACCCCCAAACCCCAAAATGAACCCTCCAGAAGCCCTAAAATGAAACCCCAGAACCCCAAAATGAAAGCTCAGCACCCCAAAAATTAAACCCCACCCAGAACCCCCGAAATCAAATCGCCCAGAACCCCAAAATGGAACCCAGAAACCCCAAAAGAAACCCCGGAACCCCAAAATGAGCCCCCAGAACCCCAAAAATGAAACCCCCCAGAAACCCCAAAATCAAATCCACCAGAAACTCAAAATAAAATCCAGAAACCCCAAATGAAACATCCAGCGCCCCAAAATGAAGCCCCAAAAACCCCAAAAGGAGCACACGCAGCACCCCAAAAGGAGCTCTGCAGGACCCCAAAATGAAATCCCCCAGAACCCCAAAAGTGAGCCCCCCTAACCCCAAAATGAACCCCCCAGAAGCCTAAAATGAGCTCTGGACCCCAAAATGAGCCCCACAAACCCCAAAATGATCCCACAGTGCCCCAAAACCTAAAATAAAACCCCAAAATGAACTCCCCAGCACCCCAAAAAACCCAAAAACGAAACCCCAAAACCCCAAAACGAGCACCCCAAAATGAACCCCCCAGCACCCAAAATGAACCCCCCAAAACCCCAAAATGAGCCCAGGACCCCAAAATGAAACACTCAGTGCCCTAAAATGACCCCACAGCGCCCCCAAAATGAACCCACTCGGACCCCAAAATGAAACCCCCAAAACCCCAAAATGAAATCCCCCAACACCCCAAAATGAGCCCCCAAACCCCAAAACGAACCCCCAAAAACCCCAAACCGATCCCCTCTGCACCCCGACGTGAAACCCCAAAAGCCCCGACCCCAAAATGAGCCCCACAAAACCCCCAAAACCTAAAATGGAACCCCCAAACCCCAAAATGAACTCCCCAGCACCCCAAAAATGAGCCCCACAAAACCCCAAAATGAACCTCCCAAAACCCCAAACCGAGCCCCTCTGTACCCCAAAACGAACCCTCCAAAACCCCAAAAATGAACCCCCCGAAACCCCAAAGGCAGCGCCCCAAAAATGAACCCGCAGGACCCCAAAACGACCCCACTGCGCGGCCCCAAAACCTAAAATGAAACCCCAAACTCCCAAACCCCAAACCCTCAAACCCCAAAATGACCCCACCGCACTCCAAAACCCAAAATGGAATCCCAAAAACGAACCCCCCAGTGCCCCAAAAATGAACCCCCCCAAAAACCCCAAAACCGGCACCCCAAAATGAAACCGTCCGATCCCAAAATGAGCCCCACAAACCCCAAAAATGAAGCCCCAAAACCCCAAATCCCAAACCCTCAAACCCCCAAACCCCAAACTCCAAACCCCAAACGCAAAAAATGGCCCCATCGCACCCCAAAACCTAAACTGGAACCCCAAAAGCTCCAAAATGAACTCCTCAGCACCCCAAAAAATGAACCTGCAGGACCCCAAAATCAGCACCCCAAACCCCAAAAACGAACCCCGGCACCCAAAATGAACCCCTGGAAACCCAAAAATGAACCCTCCAGGACCCCAAAACCGGCACACACCAAAAAGAAACCGCCCCAGACCCCAAAATGAGCCCCACAAAACCCCAAAAATGAAGGCCCAAAACCCCAAAATCCCAAACCCTCAAAACCCCAAAAACCTCAAACTCCAAAACCCCAAATCCCCAAACCCCAAAAACCCCCAAAACCCCAAACTCCAAAACCCCAAACCCCCAAACCCCCAAACCCCAAAACCCCAAAACCCCAAAACCCCAAACCCCAAACCCCAAACCCCCAAACCCCAAAACCCCAAACTTCAAAACCCCAAACCCCCAAACCCCCCAAACCCCCAAACCTCAAAACCCCCAAACCTCAAACTCCAAAACCCCAAACCCCCCAAACCCCAAAGCGGTTTTTTGGGGTCCCTCGATGGTTTTAGGGGCGGCCCTACAGGATTTTGGGGTGTCCCTCGGCTCTTTGGGGTCTCTGTAGGGTTTTTGGGGGCTCTCGCACCCTTTAGAGCCGCTGCTCTTTTGGGGTTCCCCTACAGATCGGGGTCCCCCCCTTGTTTTGGGGTCGCTGTGCAGTTTTGGGGTCTCGGTACAATTTTGGGGTCTCGGTACAATTTTGGGGTTTCCCCTCACACTTTGGGGCTCCCTGGAGATTTTCCCGGTTCCCCTCACGCCCTTTAGGGGTCTCCCGGTTGTTTTTGGGGTATCTTGTTGTTTTTTGGGTCCCCCAGTGTTTTTGGGATCCCCCGGTTGTTTTTGGGGTCCCCGGTGGTTTTTGGGGTCCCCCATTGTTTTGGGGTCTCCCCGTTGTTTTTGGGGTTTCGCTCCCCTCACGTGGAACCCTCCGAGCCTGCAGGGGGCGCTATGGCGAGAGGGCGCCCCTCCTCGCTGCGTCTCGTTTGCTCCCCTCACGCCCTTTTGGGATCCCCCGGTTGTTTTTGGGGTCCCCCAGCTGTTTTTGGGATCCCCTGGGGTTTTTTGGGATCCCCGGTTGTTTTTAGGGTCTCCCGTTGTTTTTGGGATCCCCCGTTGTTTTTGGGGTTTCGCTCCCCTCACTCAGAACCCTCCGAGCCTGCAGGGGGCGCTATGGCGGGAGGGCGCCGCCTCCTCCCCGCGTCTCGTTTGTTCCGGTGTTTCTCCCTCACCCCCCGCCCCGCTCTCCGCGTCTCGTTGGTTCCGTCGCCGGGCCCGGAGCGGGAGCGGGACCGGGAGCGGCACCGGGAGCGGCCCCGGGAGCGGCCCGGCCCCGCCATGTGGTTCATGTACGTGCTCAGCTGGCTGTCCCTGCTCGTGCAGGTGGCTTTTGTCACCTTGGCCATCGGTGAGAGCGCCCCGGGAAGCGCGGGAAAGGGGGTTGGGCCCGTTCCGGGTGTGTCGCGATATATCGGGGTGGGGGGAGGGGGAAGGGCTGAGGGGAGGGGGGGAGCCCCTGGGATTGGGGGCGGGGCTGGGGGTGGCTGAGGGCTCAGAGTGTCCCCAAGGTTTGGGATCCCTGCGTGTCCCCAAAGGTTCAGAGTGTCCCTGAGATTTGAGGTCTCTGGATGTCCCCAAACACTCAGGGTGTCCCCAAGGTTTGGGGTCCCTGAATGTACCCAAGGGCTCAGAGTGTCCTGAGATTTGGGGTCCCCGGATGTCCCCAAGGTTTGGGGTCCCTGGGTGTCCCCAAGCCCTCAGAGTGTCTCCAGGGTTTAGGGTCCCTGGGTGTCCCCAAACCCTCAGGATGTCCCAAGGATTTGGGGTCTCTGGGTGTCCCCAGGGTTTGGGGTCCCTGAATGTCCCCGAGCCCTCAGAGTGTCCCCAGGGATTTGGGGTTCCCTGGGTGTCCCCGAGCCCTCCGAGTGTCCCCAAGATTGGGGACCCAGAATGTCTCAGAGGGCTCGAGTGTCCCCAAAGTTTGGGGTCCCTGAATGTCCCCAAGGGCTCAGGATGTCCCCAAGGTTGGAGGTCCCTGGGTGTCCGCGAGATTTGGGGTCCCTGAGTGTCCCTGAGCCCTCAGAGTGTCCCCAAGACTGGGAGTCTCTTGGTGTCCCCAAGGCTCTCAGGATGTCCCCAACACTGAGGACCCCTGAGTGTCCCCAAGCCCTCAGAGTGTCCCCAGTTTTGGGGGTCCCTGAGTATCCCCAGGCCCTCAGGATGTCCCCAAAGCTTTGGGATCCCTGCATGTCCCCAAGGGCTCAGAGTGTCCCCAAGGATTTGGGGTCCCTGGGTGTCCCCAAGGGCTCAGGATGTCCCCAAGGATTTGGGGTCCCTGGGTGTCCCCAAGCCCTCAGGATGTCCCCAAGGATTTGGAGTCTTTTGGGTGTCCCCAAGGCTCTCAGGATGTCCCTGAGATTTGGGGTCCCTGGGTGTCCCCAAGGCCTTCAGGATGTCCCCAAGAGTGGAGGTCCCAGAGTGTCCCTGAGATTTGGGGTCTCTGGGTGTCCCCGAGCCCTCGGGATGTCCCCAAGGCTTGGGGGTCCCAAGATGTCCCCAAGCCCTCAGGACGTCCCCAAGGTTTGGGGTCCCTGGGTGTCCCCGAGCCCTCAGAGTGTCCCCAAGGTTTGGGGGTCCCTGGGTGCCCCCAAGGGCTCAGAGTGTCCCCAAGAGTGGAGGTCCCAGAATGTCCCTGAGATTTGGGGTCCCTGGGTGTCCCCAAGGGCTCAGGATGTCCCCGAGATTTGGGGTCCTTGAGTGTCCCCAAAGGCTCAGAGTGTCCCCAAGGATTTGGAGTCTCTTGGTGTCCCCAAGGCTCTCAGGATGTCCCCGAGATTTGGGGTCCCTGAATGTCCCCAAGGACTGGGAGTCCCTGGGTGACCCCAAGGCCTTCAGGATGTCCCCGAGACTTGAGGTCTCTGGATGTCCCCAAGGGCTCAGAGTGTCCCAAGATCTGGGGTCCCTGGATGTTCCCAAGCCCTCAGGATGTCCCCAAGGTTGGAGGTCCCTGAGTGTCCCTGAGCCCTCAGAGTGTCCCCAAGACTGGGAGTCTCTTGGTGTCCCCAAGGCCTTCAGGATGTCCCTGAGATCTGGGGTCCCTGAGTGTCCCCAGGGTGTCAGAGTGTCCCCAAGGTTTGGGGTCTTTGGGTGTCCCTGAGCCTTCAGAGTGTCCCCAACACTGAGGTCCCCAGATGTTCCTAAGCCTTCAGGATGTCCCCAAAGGTTTGAGATCCTTGGGTGTCCCCAAGCCCTCAGAGTGTCCCCAAGGTTGGAGGTCCTTGGGTGTCCCCGAGATTTGGGGTCCCTGGGTGTCCCCAACCCTCAGGAGGTCCCCAAGACTGGGAGTCTCTGGGTGTCCCCAAGGGCTCAGAGTGTCCTCAAAGGTTTGAGGTGCCTGAGTGACCCAGAATGCTCAGAGTGTCCCCAGCATTGAGGACCCCTGGGTGTCCCCAAACTCTCAGGATGTCCCCAAAGGTTTGGGGTCCCTGGGTGTCCCCAAGGTGTCAGAGTGTCCCCAAGGTTTGGCATCTCTGGGTGTCCCCAGGTCCTCAGGGTGTCCCCAAGATTGGGGTCCCTGGGTGTCCCCAAGGCCCTCAGGATGTCCCCAAGCCTGGTCCCCCCCCCGGCTGTCCCTGAACTTTGGGGTCCCCGAGTTCCCTGTCCCTGAGTGTCCCCTGCCTGAGGTGACAGGGGTGACACCGCTGTCCCCACACGGGAGGTGACAGGGGTGAGAGGGGAGGTGACAGGGGAGGTGACAGGGGTGACACCGCTGTCCCCAGCTGGGATGTGACAGGGGTGAGAGGGGAGGTGACAGGGGTGACACAGGAGGTGACAGGGGAGGTGACAAGGGAGGTGACACAGAACGTGGCAGGGAAGGTGACACAGGAAGTGACACAGGAAGTGACAGGGGTGACAGGGGAGGTGACACAGGAGGTGACACAGGTGACAGGAGATGGCACAGGAGGTGACAGGGGAGGTGATTGGGGAGGTGACAGAGGTGACAGAGGGGTGGCACAGGAGGTGACAGGGAAGGTGACACAGGAGGTGACAGAGGTGACAGGGGAGGTGATGGGGAGTGACAGGTGACAGGGGTGACACGGGAGGTGACAGAGGTGACAGGGGAGGTGACAGGGAGGTGACACGGAAGGTGACAGGGGGGTGACAGGGGAGGTGACAGGGGAGGTGACAGGGGAGGTGACAGGGGGGTGACAGGGAAGGTGACAGGGCGGTGACAGAGGTGACAGGGGAGGTGGCACAGGAGGTGACAGGGGAGGTGACAGGGGGTGACAGAGGTGACAGAGGTGACAGAGGAGGTGACAGGGGAGGTGACAGGCGGTGACAGTGCCGGTGTCCCCAGCGGCCGGGCTGTACTACCTGGCGGAGCTGATCGAGGAGTACACGGTGCTGACCCGGAGGATCATCAAATACCTGATCTGGGTGAGCACCGGGATAACCGGGAATGGGATAACCGGGATAACCGGGAACGGGATAACCGGGAACGGGATAACCGGATAACCGGGAATGGGATAAACGGGATAACCGGGAATGGGATAAACGGGATAAATGGGATAACCGGGAATGGGATAACCGGAATGGGATAACCGGGATAACCGGGAATGGATAACCGGGAATGGGATAACCGGGATAACCGGGAATGGGATAAATGGGATAAACGGTGACGGGATAAACGGGATAAATGGATAATGGGGACGGGGACGGGATTAACGGGATAGATGGGATAAACGGGGACGGGGACAGGAACGGGGACGGGGTAAATGGGGATGGGATGAACGGGAACGGGAATGGGGACAGGAATGGGATAAATGGGAACGGGGACAGGAACGGGAACGGGGATGGGAATGGGGACGGGAGCGGGATAAACGGAGACAGGAACGGGATAAATGGGGACGGGAACGGGGACGGGATAAACGGGAATAGGATAAACGGGGACGGGATAAATGGGAATGGGGATGGGAACAGGGATGGGATGAACGGGAATGGGAACAGGAATGGGGATGGAACGGGGATGGGATAAATGGGAACGGGGATGGAAACGGGAACGGGGACGGGAACAGAATGGGGACGGGATGAACGGGAATGGGATAAACAGGAACGGGGACAGGAACGGGGATGGGATAAACGGGATAGGATGGGAATGGGACGGGATAAATGGGAATGGGGATGGGATCGGGAACTGGGGTTTGGGATTTGGGGTTCTCAGGGTTTGGGGCTCTCAGGGTTTGGGGTTCTCAGGGTTTGGGGCTCTCAGGGTTTGGGGCTCTCAGGGTTTGGGCTCTCAGGGTTTGGGGCTCTCAGGGTTTGGGGCTCTCAGGGTTTGGGATTTGGGGTTCTCAGGGTTTGGGGTTCTCAGGGTTTGGGGTTTGGGACTCTCGGGGTTTGGGATTTTGGGCCTCTCAGGGTTTGGGATTTGGGGTTTTAGGGTCTCACTTTAGGATATTTTGGGTTCCCAGTTCTCCTCGGCCGTGCTGCTGGGCCTGTACCTGTTTGAGCACTTCCCGCCGTGGCTGGTGGCCGTGGGGCTCTTCACCAACCTCGTTCACTTCGGGCTCCTGCAGAGCTTCCCCTTCATCGTCCTCAGCTCCTCCAACTTCATCCTCTCCTGCGGTCAGAGCCCCGCCCGGGGTCACGGGGGACTGGGGGATTTTTTTGGGGAATTTGGGGGGAATTTGGGGGGAGTTTTCGGGGATTTTTAGGGATTTTTTAGGGATTTTTTGGGATTTTTTTGAGATTTTTTTGGCATTTTTTTGGCATTTTTGGGGGATTTTTGGGGGATTTTTCAGATTTTTTGGGATTTTTTTGGGATTTTTTTGTGGATTTTTTTTGGAATTTTTTGGGAATTTTTTTAGATTTTTTGGCGATTTTTTTGGGATTTTTTTGAGATTTTTTTGGGGTTTTTTTTGAGATTTTTTTTGATTTTTAGGGTTTTTTTAGGGATCTTTTGGGATTTTTTAGGGTTTTTTGAGTTTTTTTTAGATTTTTGGGGATTTTTTTTGGATATTTTTGGGATTTTTGGGGGATTTTTTGGGGATTTTTCAAGGTTTTTTTTTGGATTTTTTTTGAGATTTTTTTGAGATTTTTTGGGGATTTTTTTGGGATTTTTCGGATTTTTTTTTTTGGATTTTTAGGGATTTTTTGGGATTTTCTTGGGATTTTTTGGGATTTTTTTTGAGATTTTTTGACATTTTTTGAGATTTTTTGGGGATTTTTTTGAGATTTTTTTGGGGATCTTTTGGGATTTTTTAGGGTATTTTTGGGAATTTTTTGAGATTGTTTTGGGATTTTTTTGAGATTTTTTTGGGATTTTTTTTGGATTTTTTTAAGGATCTTTTGGGATTTTTTAGGGCTTTTTGGGAATTTTTTGAGATTTTTTGGGGGATTTTTTTGGGGATTTTTTTTGAGATTTTTTTGAGATTTTTTTGGGATTTTTTTGAGATTTTTTTGAGATTTTTTTGGATTTTTTGAGATTTTTGGGGATTTTTTTGGGGATTTTTTAGGGATTTTTTTGAGATTTTTTGAGATTTTTTGGGGATTTTCTTGGGATTTTTTAGGATTTTTTTGGGATTTTTGGATTTTCTTGGGATTTTTGGGATTTTTTGAGATTTTTTTTGGATTTTTTAGGGATTTTTTGGATTTTTTAGGGATTTTTTGGGATTTTTTGAGATTTCTTTAGGATTTGGGGGGATTTTTGGGTCAATTTTGGGGGATTTTTGGGATTTTTTTTATTTTTGGGGGATTTTTTTTGATTTTTGGGGATTTATTTTTGAGATTTTTTTGGTGATTTGGGGGATTTTTGGGGAATTTTTTGGGAATTTTTTGAGGAAAGGTTTTGGTAAATTTTGGGGTATTTTTGGAAGGGGATTTTTTGGGGTTTTTTTTGTATTTTTGGGGGATTTTTTGGCTTTTTTTGGCATTTTCAGAGATTTTTTGGGATTCTTTTAGGAATTTTTTGAGGGGGGTTTGGGGGTATTTTGAGGTTTTTTTGGGGTATTTTTGAGATTTTTTGGGGATTTTTTATTTTTGGGAGGATTTTAAAGGATTTTTGATTTTTTTTTATTTTTTTTGGAATTTTTTGGAATTTCTGGGTAATTTTGGGGGATTTTTTCCGAGATTTGTTGGGATTTTTTTTTGGATTTTTTGGGAATTCTTTGAATTTTGGAAAATTTTTTTGGATATTTTTTATTTTTTGGAATTTTTAGGGTTTTTTTGGGGAGTTTCTTAGGAATTTTTTGGCATTTTCGGGGATTTTTTGGCATTTTTTTTATTTCTTATGGATTTTTTCGGAACTTTGGGGGATTTTTGGGGGATTTTTTGGGGGATTTTTTTTGAATTTTGGGGAATTTTCGGGGAGTTTTGGGGGGAGTTTTTTGAGATATTTTCTGGAATTTTTGGGGACTTTTTTGGATTTTTTTGGATTTTTTTGAGATTTTTTTGAATTTTTTTTTGAATTTTGGGGGTTTTTTTTGGATTTTTTGGGGGATTTTTTTGAGATTTTTTGGGGGATTTTTGGGGTTTTTTTTTGAATTTTTTGGGATTTTTTTTTTAGTTTTTTGGGAAATTTTTGAGATTTTTGGGGGATTTTAAGGGGAATTTTTTGGGATTTTTTTGATTTTGGGAAGATTTTTTGGGGATTTGGGGGATTTTTTTGAGATTTTTTTGGAATATTTTCAGATTTTTGTGATTTTTTGGTGGGAATTTTGGGGGATTTTTTAGGATTTTCTGGGATTTCTTTTGAATTTTTGGGGATTTTTTGGATTTTTTTTGGATTTTTTTTGGATTTTTTGAGATTTTTTGGGGTTTTCTGGATTTTTTTTTTTTTGGAATTTTGGGGGATTTTTTGGGATATTTTTGGAGGTTTTTTTGGGAAATTTTGAGGATTTTTAGGGATTTTTTTTGATTTTTGGGGATTTTTTTGGGATTTTTAGGGATTTTTTTAGGGGTTTTTTTTGAGATTTATTAGGGATTTTTTGGGAATTTTTTTGGATTCTTTTGGGATTTTTGAGATTTTTTGGGCAATTTTTGGGGGGATTTTTTTTTTGGAATTACATGAGATTTTTTTCGATTTTTTGGGGAGAATTTTGGGGATTTTTGGGGGGATTTTTTTTGGATTTTTTGATTTTTGGGGGGGAATTTTGGGGGATTTTTTAGGGATTTTCTGGGATTTTTTTTTAATTTTTGGGGATTTTTGGGATTTTTTTGAGATTTTTTTTTGGAATTTTTGGGGATTTTTAGAGATTTTTTAGGGATTTTTTTTGAGATTTTTTGGGGATTTGGGGGAGATTTTTTTTGGGGATTTTTAGGGATTTTTTGGGGATTTTTAGGGATTTTTTGGGGGATTTTTAGGGATTTTTTTAGGGTTTTTATTTGAGATTTTTTTGGGATTTTTTGGGAATTTTTTTTGATTCTTTTTGAGATTTTTGGGGATTTTTTGGGGCAATTTTTGGGGGATTTTTTTTTTAGAATTAAATGAGATTTTTTTCGATTTTTGGGAGGAATTTTGGGGGGTTTTTGAGGGATTTTTTTGGAATTTTTTGATTTTTTGGGGGGGAATTTTGGGACAATTTTTTTTTGGGAATTTCAGGCTTTTTTTTGGGGATTTCCCCTCCGGAATTCCCCGATCCCATTAATCCCTGTCCCCGCAGTGCTGGTTGGTGCTCAACCATTACCTGGCCTTCAATACTTCGCCGAGGAGTTTTACCTCTTCTCCGAGGTGAGAACTTTTTGGGGCTTTGGGAAGCGAAATCCCAAAATTTTCGGCTTTTCCCGATTTTTTCGGCAGGAAAAAGGGGGGAAATGGGGATTCCAGGATTTTTGGCCAGAATTTTGGGAATTCTGGGCGGGAATTTCTGGAATTTTGGGCATTTTGAGATTTTGGGAATTCTGGGCTGGAATTCCAGGATTTCTGGGCTGGAAATTTTGGAATTTTGGGAATTCTGGGTGGGAATTTCTGGAATTTTGGGAATTTTTGGGATTTCTGGGCTGGGTTTTTAGGGAATTCTGGGTGGAAATTTTGGGAATTTTGGGAATTCTGGGCTGGAAATTTCTGGAATTTTGGGAGTTTTTTGGGATTTCTGGGCTGGTTTTTGGAAATTCTGGGTGGAAATTTTGGGAATTTTTTGGATTTCTGGGCTGGGTTTTTGGAATTCTGGGTGGAAATTTTGGGAATTTTGGGAATTCTGGGCTGGAATTTCTGGAATTTGGGAGTTTTGGGATTTCTGGGTTGGAATTCTGGGATTTGAGAATTTTGGGGAATTCTGAATGGGAATTTTGGGATTTTGGGCTGGGATTCTGGGATTTCTGGGCTGGAACTTCGGGAATTCTGGGAATTTTTGGAGTTGAGAAATTTTGGGAATTCTGGGTGGGAATTTTGGATTTTTGGGAATTTTGAGATTTCTGGATGGGAGCTTTGGAATTCTGGGTGGGAATTTCTGGAATTTTGGGAATTTGGGATTTCTGGGCTGGAATTTTGGGAATTCTGGGCTGGAACTCAGGAAGTCTGGAATTGTAGGAATTCTGGAATTTGGGGATTCTGGTGGAAATTTTTGGGAATTCTGAGTGGGAATTTCAGGAGTTGTGGGCTGGAAATTTGGAATTCTGGATTTGGG